>APFE030056813.1:21619-26788 GCA_000404065.3 Pinus taeda | reverse complement strand
ATGGAACAAAGTTTTCCCTGCACCAAAATGACCTGACATAAGAGAGGTATGTGCCTCTCTGATTACATGTATTTCCTCACTGGTGGGGATACAAAGTTTGCCAATGTGATACAACACTTTTCCCTGTAAATTGTAATTATTCACCTATGATCCATGAGTTAGCTTTGCATAAATCTCCTTAAAGCCATCGTCATCAACATAATTTTCAACATAGCTTTCAAAAGATAAAGAATCATTTTTCAAAACTAGAGATGCAAAAATAGGAGGGCGAGAAAGCATATCTGCCACTTTGTTGCTGGTTCCCTTCTTGTATTTTATTACCAAGTGAGACTGCTGGAGGAATCCCATCCATCTGAAATGACATGCTTGTTGAGGCTTGGTTTGCAACTGGAGGTACTACAAAGGCTGGTGATCTATATGAATGATGGTATCCTTTCTAATCAAAAGGTGCTTCCACTTCTTCACGCTTTGAACCAAGGAATACAACTCCTTGTCATATGTGCGATAGTTCACAATAGCTTGGGAGAATGTCTCTAAATGGTAACATACAAGTTTCCTTTGTTGCATCAAAATTGGTCCCATGGCATACTGACTGGCATCTGTCTCGATCTCAAAAGTCTTTTGGAGGTCAGGTAAGGCCATAACTAGTGCGGTACTGATATTCTCTTTCAGTGTATCAAAGGTTTTCTATTGCTTTCCTCCCCACTGAAAGGTTTGCTTCACACTTGTCAATGCATGTAAAGGGGATTCAATGAAAAATAAGTTGCCAATGAAACTTATCCAGTATTGTACTACACCCAAAAAACTATGAACCTTTGTAACATTGGTGGGTTTAGGCCATTTTATAATTACATCAATTTTGGAAGGATTTATTTTTAATTGTCCACCTCCGACAATGTGACCCAAGTAAACGAAAGAGGTCTTACCAAATTCACACTTAGATATTTTTACATACAAATTTTCCTTTTGCAAAACATCAAGTACCTTTTTAACATGACTCACATGATCTTCCCATATTCTATTGAAAACAAGAATGTCATCAAGATACACAAGTAAAAAATCATCAATAAAAGGCATGAAAATATCATTTATCACCCTCATGAATGTAGCTGGAGCATTGCATAGTCTGAATGGCATCACCAACCATTAAAATTACCCCTGTTTTCACTGGAATGTAGTCTTCCATACATCCTGTTCTGCAATCCTAACATGATGATAACCACTGCGCAAGTCTAGTTTTGTGAAATAGACAACATTATTCAATTGATCTAACAAATCATCAATGTGAGGGAGAGGGTACCGATTCTTCACTGTTATTTTGTTGAGTGCTCTATAGTCCATGCACATCCACCATGTGCTATCCTTCTTTGGCACTGACACAATAGGAGAACCACATGGATAAGAACTTGGCCTTATGACCCCTTAGTTCAACATTTCCTGTAGCTGCTTCTTTATCTCCTCCATCTCAGTGGCTGACAACCTGTACATACCAATGTTGGGTAAAGGAGCATCCTGTTGCAAGTGAATCTCATGTTGGATTTCATGCTTTGGAGGAAACCCACTTGGTTCCTGAAAAAGACCATTATAGTTAGAAACAATTTCATACAATTCCTTTTTATGAGTAGCATCACAACCTTGGAAAGCTTAACATGTATCTACATCTTTTTCTCTCACAACCATGAACATGCACCTTTGTTGGAATTGATCAATCTCTTCATCTGACCTGCAATTACAAAACTGGCACTGATTTTGGCAGGATGAGCTCTAACAATGTATTCCACCTCATCTTTTGTGAGATGATACTTGTTTTCATGGCGAAAGAGAACTGCTTGCCTGTCATACAAATATGTACTCCTCAATACAATACCACATATATCCAAGGGTACAACATCAAGATCAACCTCATCTACTAGTTTGTATGCAATCACAAATCTATCTCTACGCTACTTGGTTACATGTAATTTGGATTTATCACACACCCAACCAAGAGTGTAGGGTTTCAGATGAGGCTTGGTCTCTAACCCTAACCTTTTAACAAAGGATTCTGAAATCAAATTTTCTTGTAGGCTCAGATCAAACAAGGTTTCCACTTTAGTATGTTTCATTATGACTCTAATGTGGAATAATTCAATCCTCTTTTGTTCATTAACAAGAGACTCATTTGAAGAAATTGTACTTGCATGTAATTCAAAATTTTCATTAGCATGAAGAGAAAGAGTACCTTGCATTCCCACTGCTATGATCTATGCCTTGTCACCAAAATCAGATCCAAGGTCCCGATGTATAGTTGCCACCATCTTTTGCTTGTTCTTTCCACCAAATCTCTTCGCTTTCAACTCTGGATGAAACTTCCAACAATTTTCATCATCATGGCCTTCCTTCTTGGAATGTGTATGATATGGCTTTGCTCCTTCCTCCTTCTTGCTTGTAGTTACCTTCTTGTCCTTTCCCTTGAATCTTCCTTTGAACTTGCCATTATGAAGTTTGAAAGATGATTTCTTTGGTTTCTCATCTTTATCATTCTTGCCCCTGATTTCAAGGTGAATGGCCTTCACACTAGCCGCATCAATAGTAGTAGGCTCAAATAACAACAAAGAATGCTTGATTTAACTATGTAAATCACCAATACACTTTGTTATAGTTTCTGGTGAATCAAGTGAAATACCTAAATTCAAAGCTTCCTTTATAAACTCTTTTGTGAAGATTTGTACATTGTGACCCTTTCCTTGTCTCAAATATTACCATTCCATTAAAGCCTTTTGTCGATAACCCGAAGGATAAAATTGTTCTTTTAATGAAGAAACAAAATTGGACCAAGGAAAGGAGATTACCCAAGATTTTGCTGCCTTTCTACAACTTGCTCTCCTACCAGACGAGATCGTTGCTAATGAGCTGAAGAGACGCTATTTGGATATTGGCCTCATCTTCCTCGATCTATTGAATTTGAAAATAAACCTCGATCTATCTAATCTAATTGTTTAATTTCTTTGCACTACATTCTCCATTATATGTGGGAAAATCAAATTTTACATTTAGCTTAAAAAATAACTTCTTAGATGTATTCATATGATGTCTGTTAGAGTGATGAGAAGAGGAAGAAGAAGAACTGTCTCTAGAGGATGGAGAGGAAAATTTAGGAGTATCTCCTCTTCCACCTTCATGATTTACTGAAGCATGGTCATCTGGTTCTTTCTTCTCATGATTGATTGTCTTCTCATATTATGCAAACAACTTGTCAACTTTCTCTTCCATGATGAATAATATCTTGCGATAATTTCACTCTTCCTCCATTCAAACTTCCTCATCTTCCATGTTCCTTCTTCATGCTGCATGCCCTGCTTCAGGATCAAAGGATTTGATTTTTCCTTATCCTCTTTGGAGCTTGTTCCTAGTTAGCATTCACTCATGAAAATCACATCAAGAAGACATGATCTGATACCAAACTTGATCCAAGATCCTTTAATTCATGGATGCATATAGTATTGCATATAAAAGAGCATGTAACCAAGTAACTTAAACATATGAAAAGAAGAGAAAATAAAAAGCAACCATGAGATCAAAGGAACAAAACGATTTGATTATAGAGTTCACCTAGTGTGGGCTATGTCTTCGGTCCCTGATCAAAGTGGGGAGGTATCTTTCATTAAATGGCAACAAAAACAAATTACAATCAAGTTTACATAAATGCCACTTATACCTCCATTTTCCGGCATGGAATGGAAATGCAAAGCTCAGCTATAGAAACGTACACCATCGTTGGATTTGTGGCGTGAAATAATGTCAAACAACTATAAACTTGACCTTGTTCTAAGAAAGTGACCTTTGGAGCTCTAAGGAATCTTTAGATGCCCTTAAGATTCCCTACAAAAATATTCTCTCAAGATTCCCTAGGAATCTTTCTCAAAATCTGTGCCCGCCTGGGTGCTCCTGATTTCGCTTGTAAATTTGTCTCCTGCTGCTCAAATTCTTCCATCCTCCTTTAATGAATTTAAGGAAGGTCTTATGTAGCATCGACAATGAAGTTTTCAAAGGTCAGGTCATTGGCCAGTTGGTTGGCGGAGTTGTGTTAAAGCGTTCATTTGGGGGAGGTTCTGGGGTCCAACCCATAGGACCCCCTGTTATGGCTCCTTCACATTACTTTTTGTTCATGTCTATTTGTAATAATGACACGCGGTTTACAATTTCAGTGTTGGTTTCATAATTAGGGTTGCCCATTGGCGGGTCGACCCATTTTGGTCGGCCAAGTTCGAACCCCGCCGACCTCCCTCCACGTGTCTTCGTCATATGGTTGGGTGGGCCCGAGTCTTTGGTGGCCCCGACCCATTTATGTTATAATGGTTTGCAAATGAATTCAATTCGGTTGGTGGGGTTTGGTGGCTCGCCTATTGATAATATATATATATATATATTATATATATATATATATCTAATTTTTTTTTAATTTTTAATATATATAAGCCAAACTATACAAAAAAATTTCGCCGAGTTTTGAGGGCGACAAAAAAAATTAAAGAGGTAATAAGTTCACCCATTCCGACTACCGGATTCCATGCGTCGACACTTTGCCAAATTGTTTCCTAGTTAGTTACTGCCACTAGGCCTAATTTGACCAAAACTTTGACCACAAATATCTTGAGCATATGAAATCGGATTTGAGTATCGTTCATGCCATTGGAATTAGGACAACGAGCACTACAATCTGGTCCTAGTTTCACTTCAACCCAATGAATCTTATTTTTGAGATTTTTCAAGGCCACTTCTATTTTTGGAGCTACCTAGATAAGCCCAAACAAGGGTATAAACAAGGAGGATTTACCAGAATCCTGCCATTACTGGTCAAGCGATTTGTAGACCCAAAACAAGAACACACACTAGTAGGCTTTACCACAATCCCGCCAAAACCAGTTAAGGGATCATTATGCCCAAAACAAGCTTGGATGCCTCTAGATTTCTTCACCAATACCTTGATGAATTTTCCCATCTCCATCCTTAGGATTTACTGAAATCCTGCCAAAACCGGTCAAGGGATTCCTAGGCCCTTGGGAATTTTCTTGAGACCACCCCACTCGATTCTAAAATGATCTGGCAATATAACGCTCAACTAAATGAAAGAACCCCATCACACCATGGTTATCCAAAAATGGCAAGGCAAGGTTGAAACCACTGTCA
>APFE030056813.1:6619-16619 GCA_000404065.3 Pinus taeda | reverse complement strand
CATTATCAATCCTATAAAATTATTAAAGAATACTTTGAACTAAAGTTTGATGCAACTAAATGCTAACTATTTTTGTCTTTGTCAAAATCTAGTAGTTTGACTATTGTTAGAAGAATTCTAGGTATTAACATGGTTAAAAGTTTAGAAAAAGGTAGTGATAAATCTTGTGGATGTTTTCAAAAAATTGGTAAGACAATTCGAATCTCAAGACCATAGTGTGCCCTGTTATGTCTTGTCACAATTAGTTATTAGCAAGATAACAAAGAAATGTGGTTTGATAAAATGCACATCCCATCTAGTTAGCACAATGTCAAAACCCTTTGAAAGTATCTATTAGACAATATATCCTAGACAAAGGTGGCCAAATAGATATGTGAGCCTTCATTGGTAGGCTACCTCATTCCAATATGAAGTTAATTGGTGTAGTTAATGGACTAGCAAAAAATTTATGGCATGAGAAAATTAGACCTTCTTCCAACCAAAAGGATGTAAAAAAATTGATAAGGGGTTCTAGGGATAATGAAGACCACATTAACATTTTCTTGGCATGAAACATATAGAATTGTATGAGAGATTCAGGAATGCACTTAACTTAACTTGGGCCAAAATCATTTGATAAACTCAAGCCTTGATATGTTAGTATAAACACAAAGTGTAATACATATTTTTGTTGATGACAAAATAAATACTCTTATTATTAACACACACACACACACACACATGCACATATGATATAGATATAGATATAGAAATAAGATAAGATATAGATTAGAATAGGTATAGATATATAGATGTAGATATTTTCTATGTTTAATAACATCCTTGTGTAGGAATGCTTAACTATAATGTCATAGACACCATCTATATACTTTATTCATATCATCTTGTGCACATGGCCATATGTTTGTACTTTTTTATCAAAAATATTTCTCAGATGGGATATACCTTAAGTACAATAGAATGGAATTATTGAGCAAATGCATCAATGTTAGTGATGAATATGAATTAGGACCAGAAGGAGTTTAACTAGAAAAGGTTCAAATATGTCATGTATGCCGTTGAGAGAGGGATTCAATGAAACATGATGTAGTTATCCACTTTCCAAGTTAGTAATGAGTACTTAAATGATATAATTTCTCATATTTCACTTTGAAATATGAAGGTGGGATGCATTGTAATAATGTTTTTATATGTCTTTATTGTTGTTATGCCATGTATGAATATGTGACTTTACTACAAGGAATTTTTTTGGAAAGACTGAACAATATGTTTAGCGTGTCCATGCGGTTTGATAGAAACATAAATATTTTAGATTATTAAAAGATAGGTTTCCCATTGGTACTATCTTATCAATGGTTTATTATGCTAATAAATACACTCTTCTACCACAAAATGAGATTCAAATTTGTTCATATCACATATAGGCATGCGTCATACAGGAGGGAAAACAACAGAGTTATATTGGAGTATCACTTCTACATAAGTGAAAATAAGTGACATGATTTAGCTTATGTACAACAATTATTTTAGATGTTCTATAATCACTTGAAGGAGAATCATATACAGATAGATCAGCATCATATTTGGTATGATGGTTGCATAATCAAATTAAAAAACCCATGTGTATTTCAATAGTTTGTTTTTCGTATTAAAAACTCAAGGTATCACATCTCTGGAATTATTTTGAGGATAAGCATGGAAAAAGGAGGATGATGGAATAAGAAAATGCACCAAAACTACATTGCATAGGAATGAAATCAAGTTCACTACTATTTCCCTTATTCAATATGAAAAATCCGTTATTGAATGGTGATCTTATGTTGTGGGGGAGAGAACAAGAATGTGAGAATACCAATCAACTAGGAAATCACATGTACAAATATTTTCTTAAGAGGTGGCCAATGTAGATAGATACGATTTATATGAATGAAAAAAAATCTAGGGCACTCGGATTTTATGCAATTCAAACATCAAATAATTTTGTACTTAAATATGAATGAGAAAAATTTCTTGCTTTTTTACTTCATGTAGTAGTATTGAATAGGACACTTGTGAATCCATGGAATGGCTTGATAGTTGGGATCACGTATCGCTCTCCATTGATAAATGTATAATTGAGGAATTACCCTAGTTAGAGGAGGATAAATTGTGCATTTCCTAGATTATGATCACATCTTAGATTTCATACAACTAGTTTTGATGAGTATTTTATTATTTTTTAAGGTAACTAGCGTGAATGTATTATGCTTTGTTTATTTTGTGGACCACACATTGGAATTCTATTTTTTTGTATGACACGTATATGTAGTGGTTTCCCCAAAAGGTAATGAACAAGGAAATGGGTATTGGTTGGAATGAAGGAAAGTAGACCCTCAAAGTCACATTAACATACTTTGAAGGAATTGATTTTTTTTTATTTAGTAAATGGTTATCAAAGAAGAATATTTAACATAGAGTGAAAGAACAAGGAAGGAAAAAAGGCATGTTTTTGAGCAATATAGACCGTGTCATTGTTCATATCACTATACAAAGTTAGTTTTTGGTACAAATATCCAACCATAAACAATGCCAAGGAAGAAATCATGAAATGTACAATACTTCCTACCTAACTATGTTGATGAGAAGTTAATGGAGACCATCAATATTAGAAGTGATCCTAATGGCCTATTTGAATGACTATATGTAAGAAATTAGGGATGTAATATGTTTGTTATTTTCTATTCTATTTCATGTTATGTGTGTTTCTTGTTTTTAATTCACTCAACTTATAAATTAATCCTATTTGATATTAATTAATGAGTTTAACTCTGTTGTCCTTTATTGTGCCTCACTACTGAATCATAAGAACATGAAGGTCCATCGATAAGAAAAATAGTGTTTTTCAACACCACCCCAATGATTATTAGAAAAATGGGCTTGGGATAGCTTTGACAAGTGAATGTAGTTGATTTTGTCTAGATTCATCACCTGCATGCCTAGATTGTGATTAGAGGTACAAACTCTAACATGTGGTCATACTCCTCATACTCCGAATGCTCAAACTTTGATGATAGGATTTTCCTTTCTAAAAAACGTGTTAAAGGTTGTAACAACATCCTTTATTATCCCCAAACACATATTCTTAGTTCATTCCAAATTTTCTCCTCATCAACTATAATATGTAGCACACCATATTCTCCCTCATCCATCCATGTAGAAAATCAGATATCTAAGTGATGTGCTTCTTCTTTCTCCTTAAAGATCATGTGCTCTTTCTATTTCAATTCTTTCACAAACCTACCAAATATTTTAACAACATGATTTATTACCACTACACACATGTTCTTGGATTCTTCTTTTTCCCTCCCTCACCCTCATGCCCCAACTCCCCTAGTGCTCTTATGTCAATGAGAATATGACATAGTGAGCTTGGATTCTTATTGGTTTATGTTTTTCTTTATGAATCCTTGATCTTGTTATACTAGTAAGTAATGGTCATCCAAGAAGATACAATTCATATTGTAGTACCAGGATAGAGTTTTCTACACTTCATCATAACCATTAACTAAGTTTTACACACTCAACCTTGGTCACCATAGCTCATAGTATTCATAATCGATCAGGTTAAACTAGAAACTAGTCAAACTAACCAATTCATTAGCTGTCAGAGTTGAACTGGTTGAAAAACCCAATTAGGTGGATTAGCGAGCTATAGTTTTCTATAAACTGGTTGATTCCTTCATAAATCAACCAATTCATTACCAACTTAGCCGCAGAGCCCACAAGACATGTTTTTTTCATGTTTGTGAGTAGTTTTGAGAGAAAATATGGGTTGTTTCCCTCCAAGAATAACCCCTAAAAGCCTTTGAAAGCACGCCTCCCCTCTCATTTTCCACACACATGTCATTTGGAGCTTATATGAGCTTAATTGTGAGCTTGTAGAGGCTGAGTTTTTGCTAGAGTAGTGGAATAACAAAGAGTTTGGGTTGTGTTTTTCATCTTTGAGCTACTTTGGAACTAATTTGGAGTTGTCTAGTGGAGTTCACATCTTCAAGTGGAGGCTAAGACAACTATTTTGCATTTCCAAGGATTTTCAATTGAAAAATTCCATATTTCATTGTTGTCCATGTTTTTTTTTTTTTTTTTTGCATTATTTCAAATTTCAACTATTAGTTTTCAAATCTTAAATTTCAACTTGATTGTAAGATAAATATGATCAATTCTTTTCACCAAGTATGTTAGGTTTTCCATTTTACTTAGTTGCATTTTTTTTTAATATTCATATTTATTTGATTTGAAAATTTCAAACATTTCATTAGCCAATAGTCACCATGCCTCCAAAAGACAAGGACACTACATGGGTTCATTGTCATATGATTGATGGAAAATGATTTGAAAATATTGCCAAAAATCCATTGGAGGAGAGGGTATTCTCAAGTTGAAACAACACGTGGTTGAGATAAGAGGCCATGCAAATCCATATAAAGCACTGAAGAAAGTGAGGGGAAATATTAGGGAACAATAGCTTATGAATTTTGAGAATTTTGAGGAGAACAAGGTTAGGGATAAGGCTATCCAAGAAGAAATTGAAAGGAAGAAGAAAATTTTACAAGCCATGAGAGATGATGGTTATGAATATTTTGAGATTCAAGACTCCTATTCTATATCTTCCACCAATGACCCCTTACACTATGTTCCTCTTGTTCTTGTGTATTATTGTCAAGGCCAACAATGAAAAGGAAAAAAGAGGATGAACATCAAGAGTTATCTCTCAACTTTCGTTCTCACTGCTTTGCTAATGCCACTTCCTCCCAATCAAGGTTACTCAACCCACTTTGGATATCCATTGGAAAACAAAATCCAAACAAGTTTATTTTCAATACATTGCTAGATGGTGGTATGATGTAGATATACCCTTTAATGTTTCCCAATCGCCTTATTACCAACATGTGGGAATTTTTTGTAGTTGCAGGAAAGGGCGTCAAAGGCCATAATGTGCATGAATTGAGGGGAAATATTTTTCAAAAATATATATTTTTGCATCATCAACTATTTGACTAAGTATAGAGAGTCATGGGCCAAAATAGGTTGCTCCATGAAGTCAAATGGATGGACAAACGGAAAGAACCACATTATCATTAATTTCTTTGTTTCTTTCCCTCACGGAACCATGTTTTTGAAATAAATTGATGCATATCATAGGGTGAAGAATGAAAACCTTATATTTGAGCTTTTTTGGATGAGATGATTAAGGCAATGGGGAAGGAGAATGTTGTGTAGGTCATCAAAAATAATTCCTTAAAATATGTTCTTGCTAGAAAGATGATAGAGCATGCCAAATGCATCACAAAATACATCTACAATCGCTCATGGGTATTGATCCTAATGAGGAAAATCATTGGGGGAAAAGATTTGTTTAGGCCTGAAATTACAAGATTTGCGACTCACTTCCTTACATTGCATTCTCTCTCTCTCTCTCAAAGATTTTTTTTTTTTTTTTTTTGCAAAAATTGTTTTCTTATGATGAATGGAATTCATCTTGATAGGATCATAGACAAGATGGAAAATACACCAACAAGATTTTTTTTAACAATTATTTTAGGAAAAAGTTTGCAAAGGTTGTGAAAATTGGTGAGCCCTTTCTTAAGGTGTTACGAATGGTGGATGGGGAAAAATTGGCCATGGGTTACATCTATGAGGCCATGGATTAGGAGTAGGAGAAGATAAGGGAATCCTACAAGGATAAATTAGCTAAATATGGGCCTATTTTGGAGATCATTGAAAACATATGGAACAATCAACTCCATCATCCTATACATGCAAGTCATTATAAAGCTCGGTTAGAAGAAGAGAACACTAGGAAGGTCATAGATGGGTTCTACGATTACTTGAAATTTTGAACAATTGGAAATACATAAAAATATTAGTCTTTTCAGTAAAGCTGTAGGTACCTTTGGACAAAATTTGGCAAAGATGGCAAGAGATGTGGATCAACTAGGTAAGCGATTCCAATTTGTTTTTATTTTAAAGTTTAATTGTTTATAATTCAAATTTTAAATAATTATTTTTTTGCCAAACATAGAATCTAAATTGTTGTACAATGAAGTAATGAAATGAACTAACTAATGTCTTTTTGTTTGTAGCAAATTGGTGGGGTTAATTTGGAAACCAATGTCCTCAATTGTAAAAGTTTTTAGTTACATTCCTCAGCGAAACTTGTAGTGCTTCTGGTTGAGAGCACAATTGGTTTGTTCTTAGCAGATACACGTAAATAAGAGAAACTATTTGGAAGAAAAATAGTTAAATAGCCTTGTATTTGTGTAATACAACCTTTGACTAAGGCGCAACCAATTGATGACCAAAAGCCCTGATCTAGATGCCATTGTGTTGGACGGTATTAGTCCAACATCAAAATCGGCAGACGAGACTCAACCAACTATGTTTGATGTTGATTTTGATATTGATTCCATGGAGTTATGGGGGTTGATCCTATTGAAAATTTGGTAGTGCCATTGGAACCAGAACTAGTAGCCAAATCAAGCAAAGGAAAACAACCAATGGAAGGCACTTGTGTAGATCGACCAATGCATGCTTCCATTAGGTCTAGTTTTGTTTCTACTAGTGCTACTACTGAGTTTACAGATGAGTTTGAGGCATCCTCAGACTTTGAGCTAAATGATGTTTATGTAGCTCCTATTTATGATCCCATGTATAGTAGTGGTGATGAGTTTGATCATGATGAGGAGTGATCATATTGATATTTATATGTAGACTTGTAGTCTTGTAGTAGGCCAATGGCCCCATATATTGTAGAATTTTTAACAGAATTTAGAAGCCATTTAGAGCCTCATTGATTATGTATTTTTTTGTTGATATGTATTTCACTCGGTGCCATTTTGATATATTCACCTTTACATGGTATAAAAATGAGGTTTTCCACACTTCGTCTTAGGCAACAAGTAGGTTATCCACACTTATCCTTAGCCACCGTAGCTTAGAACAAGTTGGCATAATTTAGACTCTCCAAATCATAGATAGGGAATCCACAAAAATAGAAAACTTTAGCCACCAAATACTCATTTAAAATTCCACAAAATAGGGGATTTCCAATTCCACAAAACTAGGGTTTTTCAAATTACACAACACTAAAGTTTTCAAATTCCATGAAGCTATCATTTTCAAATTCCACAACAATAAGGATTTCAAATTTTAGTTGAACAACCAAATAATGAGAAATGATATGTGCTCTTGCTCCTTAAATGGCACGTTCTTTTGTACCTTCACCTCTGTCACAAAATTGTCAAAGGTTATAACAACATAACTTATCACCCCTACACACATGTATTTTCATTATTCTCTCTCCCACCTTAACCCTCATGTGTTAAATCCCCTAGTGCTATCATATGTTATGTCACCAAAATCTCTCGCTAGGGTATAGTTAGCCAAAGCATGGTCATATTTAGCGAAGGAATGGACATAATCCATATCATAAATGTCTATTTCCACTGGTAGATATTTATATTGATCATATATGGACTATAGGTCTTCATATGTGTAAATTCAACACTATTATTTTCCCTCCACATATGTAGCATCCTTGATCCAAAACAACGTTTGAAAAAATTCCCAATAGCTACAACTATACTATCATTAACAAGACGTAGATCTACATGACACAATTCACTTAGTTTTTCACCATCACACTATCATCTTTTAGCTCCTCCATGAAAATAATATCTCCCAACTAAATCCTTTTTCTCCATGAAATATCCACAACAAGACTCTATAACACACCAAAAGTTCCCCATTAGCACCTTCACTAGCATCACAAATTTGACAATATAATATCCTTCTATCTTCTCCACATCAATAACTCCAAGAATACTAGGGTTTGCAAATGAAACATCATTTTTGTTTCTTCATATGTGAACATGCATCACTATTCTTTCTCTCCACATATGCATAATCCTTGTTTCAGTACAACGCTTCAACATTTTCTCAATAGAGACAACTATAGGCCATTAACAACATGTAGGTCTACATGATAACATTGACACAAGCTATTTATCATTTCACCATATACTTATTCACCAAGAAGGTAAACTTCATCTTGTAGTGCCACACTTAACCTCATCTTGCAAATCCTCCTAGTAAATAATATCTCCCAACTAAATATTTTTTCTCCATGAAACATCTACAACTTGAAGCTATAAAAAACCAAAATGTCCCCTTAGCATCTTCAATAGCATAAAAAACTATACAAAATAACATCCTTATTTCTTATTTACATTAAGCACTCCAAGAATACCAAGGTTTACAAATGAAACAAAACCTTATTGAGACTAGTCATTTACTTTTCTAGTTTTCCCCCATGCTCTAGTTTATGTTTACTTCTTATGATAAATTGATGTTTTCCAATAACATTGCACAAATAACATACAAATGAGATTTTCCACCTTTATGAAAAATCCCCATACTTATTTTAACTTTGGTCCCAAAAATAGCCATATGCATAATACAATTCATAGTTGCAAGTACACAAATGTTGATTGGCAGTCATATATCCATACAAAGTTTTTCTACTATGACTTCAGTTGCTCTTTTACCTAATTTGTAACCAAGCAACGGATCTTAAAAACCAAATAAACAAGAGAGTCTTGAGGACAAATGATGCATCTTGGTTTTGATTAGTGGGAATTATTTAGATTTATTATGCATCTTTTTCTTTAATGGTTGGTTGATTTATTATACATCCTTTTTATTAATGTTGTATCCTTTTAATTTCCTTAGAAGTATTTTAGCATCCACATTAGTGTCTTTGTAGCATCTCAGTTGTGAAAAATTACATTTATTATCTCTTGATTGTCCATTTGCTCATACTTTGGTTTCTATACACCTAGACCAAATTCAAAATGTGTCCTCGAATGGCTCTAGGAATCAAGTTGCAACTCAGCATCAACCTCTATCCATGACTTGGGTCGGAAAACCATTGATTATGTATGACTCTTAGCACTAGGTTACAATTTGGGGAACCTATATCCTAGGATTCCATTGGCTAAAAATTAATTTATTTGAGGATATTCAGAGCTAGGATTTCATTAGTCAAGATCAATAAAAATTTTGCGCAAACGAGTCGATTTTCTAATATTCAAGCTTGATTCATTATGGGTAGCATGTTCATATCGGCCTTGGACAAACACAATTTCCAAATGTTATGAAACTCATTTATGTTGTTTGGTTTATGATTTATAACCCCCAAGACCAAATTCATAGTATATCCTTAGATGGCACCAAAACGTGAGTTCAACTCACCATAAAAATCTAGTTGGGATAAATGGGAAAATAGTCAATTATGTTGGACTCCTAACATCAAGTTATAGCTAGTGGCACCCCTTTCCTGAGATTGGATTTCCCAAAAAATAATTTATTTGAATATATTTGAATCTAGGGATTTTCTCAGTAAGGACAAATGTAATTTTTTCACAAAGAGGTTTATTTTGTAAAACCATTTCTCTAGTGATTGTGCATAACATGCTCACATGGACCTTGGAAAAACACACTTACTGAGCTTCCAAAACTCATTTTTTTTGCTTATCTTGGCTTTCATACCCCTAGAAAAAATTCATAATATGTCCCTGAATAACTTTATGAAGTGAGTTGAAACTCACCATTAAAGTCTGAATAGGACTCATGCAATGAACCGTCAATTCTGTTAGACTTTAGACACTACATTATAGCTAGGGGAACCACTGTTCTAGGATTCTATTAGCTAAAAGTTGATTTATTTTAGGATCTTTGGAGCTAGGGTTTTGGATAGTCAGAATGCAAATTTTTCACAAAGAGTTTTATTTTGTAAATTCGTGGATCAAGAAACTGTGGGTAGTACTTGTTAAAGCTTATGGAACTCATTTATATGGTATAAATAAACCCTGCAACTGTAATTAAGAGTTATGAGGGTTGGATACCTTACATAGTGGTATCAAAGCCAAACAACCACTCTCTCTCTCTCTCTCTCTCTCAC
>APFE030056807.1:0-18240 GCA_000404065.3 Pinus taeda | reverse complement strand
GATAGTTTTAACGAGCCGAACAAGACAAGCGCTCGATATTTTTGTGTAATAATCCCTTAGGTCCAAAAAGATTAAAATTTAGAGGAGGGATAGCACTTCCGATAGCTTTAACAAGCTGGAGAGGCCAATTGCTCAGCAATCTTTTCATATTTTACGAGTCAGATGAAATGAGCTTAAAGGAGACTCGTTTTGAGGAACGAGTGATATTTTCGGGTAGCAGCTGGTTCCAGGTAAGGTTTGGAATTTTCCAATCATGACAGTGTTACAAGGATGGCTAACAGAATCACTCACCGCAGCTGTTCCTCAAAAGGGTAAACAATCAAATGGAGGCATATGATCGACTAAAACAGAGTGGAGGTGATGGTAAGAACACGACCAAGGCTCAAAAGCTAATGATAATGCATTCACAATGGTTATTTACCAGAAATTGGTTCATTTTTTAATGAGCTTAAACTTTGGTAGAACAATGCTCATTGCTTGGGTTTAATTTTTAACGAGCTTGAACTTTGCGTAAAACTGCTCGTGATAACGGTCATTGATATTCGACTCACCGGTAACACTATGTTCTTTCGACGCTCGTACTACCTGTTCAATTGCTCCATCAAACTGATTAGAAATGAGAATACATTTTTGAAAAATGAGTTAAAACACTAATACCTTACTCGAATTACATGAAAAGTAATTTAAAAGTAGTTTTTACCCCTCATTTTACCATTTCATTTGAGCTTGAGATTGTTGGAGGTTTGGATGTGTTTTCCCCCTTGATTTTCACTAGCTGATTCCGGAGAGATTCTGTGGACGATTCTTAGTGCTGTCTGGACCAGGTAGGAGCTAAACCTGTGCTCTTCAGTTGCATTCTTTCCTTTTTGAATTCTGAGCATGTTTCCCTACTTTTCTGAGCCTCTAGGGTTTGAACAATTCGTTCTGCCCCCATCGAACCTTGTGTATATTGAAAGGTGCAATGCATACTAAGCTGGCCATTTCCCAGTCAGTATGCATCTCACCCAGTACACAGCTGGGGTGTGATGGGCACAAGGAGGGAAACTCATGCACTGTTTTTTCATGGAAATTTTCCCTGTTTTTTGCCAAATCAGGATCTTGACTCTTCTCTTGTTTGTTTTTGAGAGATTCATCGAATAAAAATGGTTGTTACATGGTGAGAACGTGAGCATGAAGAAGAGGACATGGTTGCTTTACATGATCTGGGTACGGTAACTGCATTGTGGAACTGTGGTTTGCTCAAGTTCTTCCACATATCTAGCATGAGGCAACAAATCAACTTGTTGCAATATTTCCTCGATGCATGGGATCCTACCAACCAGGTGTTCCAGATCAGAGGCAAATCCATCCCCTTGACTGTTGTGGAAATCTACCTTTTGACCAGTTTATCGAGGCGTGGTGCCCCTCTCTCACTATCAGGTTCCGCCCGTGGGGGCGAATCCGTGAGGGATTATATTCGCTGATACTTTAGAGAAGGATCTCAGCCGAATAGGGACGGCAAGATCAACATCCGAGATGTCACTGACCAGTCCTTGAGGACCATCTTATTCACCTTTGCTAGATTTGCTGGTAGTGCGGCTCTTCACTTGGCCAACAGGTCCTATATGCAGTACGCCTTGGAATGCCTTGAACTGAAGGTGTTCAACTGGTGTGATGAAGTACTTCCGGTGATAAAATAACAGCTTATCAAGGTGAAAAACGGACGATCCAAGAAATTTGGCTATGGTTCCATTTTGACGCTTTCACCTTGGAGAAGATCCCACTGATGTAGCCACAGTACATTTCACTTGGTTTGCTGCCATCGTCTGAGTCACGGATGCAGAGATGGGTTGACCTTATGGCCCGACATGCTGGTCAGCCACAGGTTTCTTTCTCTGATGCCTTCTTTGAGTGGTTCAACCGTCAGGAGGTGGTTTATGCCGAGTGTTCATATGTTGGTATGGATTTCCGGGGTGACCCATATTTGGTGCTGCTGGCTGGCAAGCAGTGGAGTGTTTTAGGTAAAATTTCTAACCACATCTCTGTTTATCTCTTTTATAATGTTCTTGTGCTTTCTTTTATCAAGACTAATAAAAACTCATGTGCTCATGCAGAACCGGTGCGACCAGAAATGCGACTGAGAGCACTAGCTGCTGTTCCAGCAGGAGAGGCCAAGGGAGGGTTGTCCGTCGTGACCTGGATGTGGCCGAGACTCTTGTAGCATTGCAGGATCAGATCGAAGGCCTCACTCTTGGTATCCTGGATGTGAGGACTGACGAGCTACCTCTGAGATTACAATGACATATTACTGGCGTGCCAAGTCGATGGACTAGGATTTTACGCATGATTGCACAGGCGGTGACTTGTTATCACCAGCACCATTAGACTAGGGTGCCCCCTAGAATTTTTAGTTTTTGGGTCATTCAACCAATTTTGTCTTGGACACTATACACTATGTGTAAACCATAAACACTTTATATATATTTTTGATTTTCAGAGCTTTATTTTGGTTAAGTTATATGATCTTGATGCAAATATTGATGAGATACTTTTCTTTTATAAATGTCGCAAATGTCTATCTAACACATAATTTGCAATGAATCTGTTAATGTGTTTAAGTTTCTGGAAATATGTTGATATTGGGTAGAATCGAACTGTCTTTCCAAAATCTTGACCCTTAGGAACATGCGATAAGTAGCTGGATTCTGCAAGGAATAGATGCCGGTGAGTTGTAGAATAACGAGTTGTGAGTCTAGCCTGACAACAAGTCGGCATATGCCAGGCGTGATGGCATTAGAGAGGAGCTCTATTAACGCGTTGTATTCAGCGATGTTGTTCATTGATTGGCCAATACATACCCCTCTGAAAGTCACCAACTTGCCGCTTGGATCAAGGATGGCCTAGGCCGCAGAAGATAGGTTTTGCGAACTACGACTCGCTCTGTTGGCATATCCAACAAATTATTCCAATAGGTTCGACATCTGCAACAAATGAAAAAGTGGATTACCTAACCAAAACAATTACCCTTAGTGAAAACAAAAATGTAACAAAAGCATATGAAGAGGTTACTATATTGAGTCAAGCATAGTAACGCTTAAGGTACAACCCATTTAAGGGTTGCGACAATGGAATCTCGTCATAGTCTACTAACTTGTAGGTTCCTTTTGCTAATACACACTTAACAATATAGGGGCCCATCCATAAAGACTGGAACTTACCTAGTCCCAACTTATTGGATTCCTAGTCGTAAAGTAAGACCAGATCACCTTCTAAGAAGACATGAGGTTTGACATTCTTGTCAAACTGTGCCTTGACTCATTTATTATGTGCTTCGTTAGCCAAGGCGACATCATGATGGGTTTCATCCAGTTGGATTAATTCCAAGAAATGAGCCTCTTCCTCTGAAGTTCCAGGGAGAAGATCGACTGCGAGTTTGAGGGACGAGATTTCACACTTAACTGGTAAGATTGCTTCCAAGCCATACACCAGTTGAAAGGGTGTAAACCTGGTCGCATTTCTCACCGATGTTCGATATGCCCACAAGGCTGAGTACAGGATTAGGTGCCAACTCCGTTTATTGACTCCAATCATCCTTTGCAACATGCGCTTCAGGACTTTGTTGATTGCCTCAACTTGCCCGTTAGCTTGCGGATAATACGGAGTAGAGGTGTCATGGGACAGTCCTAATTTGGCAGCCAACTCAACCATCATGTGATTGTGAAAATGTGATCCATGATCTGTGACTATAGCATATGGAACACTGAATCTGGAGACTACATGATTGAAAAAGAAAAGAGCAGTCATTTCACCGCTGTTGTTTAATGTAGGCATCGCCTCGGCCCATTTCGTAAAATAGTCAACTGCGACTATGATATACCCATGCCCCCCGGATGAGGTGGGGTTACATGTCATGAAATCTATGCCCCATTTGGCGAATGGCCCAATAGCGACTACTGGCTGCAGAGGTGTGGGTGGTATTCTGGTTTTGCGATCGAACATTTGACAAGCATGGAAACTTCTGACTGCGGTTATGCAATCCTTGAACATTGTTGGCCAGAAGTATCCTGCTCGTAAAATATTTTGTGCTGTAGCGTAACCAGATTGATGCCCCCCACACACGCCTCTATGACAATCATTCAGGAATTTTTCGTCCTCCTCATGGGTGAGGCACCTCCGTAGAACTGTATCGATACCACGATAGTAAAGTGTATCACCGACGATCATGTAGTCTTTTTATTGGTATCAAGTACATCTTTACTTTGAACGAGAGGTATTAGACCTATATGTTTGGGTCTGGAGATAGATGATTATATATCCATACCACGGATCGCTTGAAGATATCAGAAACAAAGATTCATCCACGATTGTTGCATTGGATGTTGAATCGTTGGACGACGATGGGAGATTGCATAGTAACTTCGTGAAAACCAGGGCTTTCTTTGATTTGGATTTTACGAATTCTAGATCAAACTCTTGAAAAATTGCTATCCATTTGGAATATTTTCCCCCCAATAACTGTCGTGACAAGATATAAGTCATGGGGTTGCAATCTGACAAAATGGTAGTTTTTCGAAAGAGGATATAGTGTCGAAATCTCTGTATCGCTTGAACAGCTGCGAGAGCTAGCTTTTCAACATAGGAGTACTTGGTTTCTATCATTTAAGTTTTGACTTAAATAATAGATAGGATGTTCAATTCCATTGTCTTCTTGAACTAAAACCATTGCTATGGTCGTATCTGCTACAGCCAGATACAGGTTAAAGTATTTTTGATAATCAGGAGCATACATTAATGATGCCTTTATTAGGGATTCCTTTAGAGCATCAAAGGATGAAGGGTACTTCTTTTTTCAATAGATGCATATAACCTTTAGCAAGTTCGGCATAATTTGGAATGAACCTCCTCAAAAAGTTTGCTTTCCCTTGGAGTTTCTAAATCCGAAGCAAGTTTGAAGGTGGAGGCAAATCAATGATTGCCTAAACCTTACACGGGTCGAGACGAATCCCATCCTTTGAGACTACAAAGCCAAGTAAATGACCAGAACCAACACAAAACACACATTTGTGTGGATTGAGTCGTATCTTGTAGTGTTAGCAACGTAGAAATATCGCTCTCAAATACTGTGGATGATCGGTCTTCTTTCGCGAATGAGCCGGAAGATCGTCGAGATATGGTTGAACGATGTTTTTGATGTCATGGAAGGCATAATTCATTGCCCTCTGAAAGGTTTCCCCTATGTTTTTTAAACCAAAAGGTAGTTTGCAGTATGCGAATGTACCCCATAGACAAATAAATGTAGTCTTTGACTGGTCCTGCGGGCGGATATTTATTTGATTATACCCAGAAAATCCATCCATAAATGAAAAGATTTCACATTCAGTGCATTCATCAATTATTTGGTCAATGAAGGGTGTAGGGTAGTTGTCTTTTGGACAAGCTTGATTTACATCCCTATAATCGATGCACACTATAATCGATGAACATGGTGAGTTGGACTCTCCTAGATGTGAGAATAATCTATCATCAGCTAGATTTTGTGGAGAGCTTGCATCTCTTTGCATTGCTATGGTCAATTCAGTGTGGAGAACTATTCTACATGCTCTGTCATTGGTATTATCCAGGTCACAGGGTGAGGCTATTGTATTGGAAATACTGAAAGGTTACCAAGCATTCACACAGGCTTCAAGCATTCTTCGTGCAGTGGAACCTATGAATGCATTTCTGGCTTCTCTTTGCAAGTTCACATTAAGTACTCAAAATGATTCAGATAGGAGGAGCACTGTTGGTCCCTTACCACCTCCTGGCTCAAAGCGTATTGAACATGTCGCTGATCAAAAATTTTCTGTTGTTCTTACACCCAAGAAATGTGCAGGCGCTCAGGACTCTTTTTAACATAACGCATCGGTTGGATAATGTTTTGGTCTCATCATGGATGTTGGTTCTGGAAACTTTGGCAGCCTTAGATCGCATCATTCATTCACCACATGCCACTACACAGACTTGTCTGATCTAATGGTTCCATTAATATATTAGAGTTGCGGACCCGTTGAAGATATTTGCACTGTTCTTGCAACCCACGAAGAAATACATCTGACTGCAATACTAAGTGTTGTTGCTAGTCTAACCCCTTGGTCTGACCACAATCAAAGTCCACGTAACATGTATCAATGCCAGATGGCAAAACAAGCTATCCGTTTCGCTTCTCAATCTGTACAAGACCGCCAGTGCCAAACCTCAGGGTTTCGAATATGATCATGTAACTGTTAATTAACGATGCCTCCTTCAAACACTCTTTATTATGTTACTTTCATTTCTCTCAGGCAAACCTGTGAATATTGATGACAGGAGGTGTTGGCTTCATTGGATCTCATTTAGTAGACCAATTGATGGAAACTGTTAAAAATGAGGCCATTGCAGTTGAGAATTTCTTTACTAGTTCATGGCGATCTTCTTGAACATCCTCAAACGGAAGAATGGTGGAACAATGTCAACCCATTAGTGTAAGAAGTTGTTATGATAAAGGGAGCCGTGTTGGAAAGATTCTAAGGTTTGACTATCATAGCCAGCATGGATTAATGATACATATTACCAAGTTTTTTAATACATATGGGTCACAAATGAACTTTGATAGTAGTCCTGTTGTCAACAATTTTAATGCACAGACCCTCAGTCGTGAACCAACGACAATCCAAGCCCTAAGAACACAAAATTGAAACTACTGTTATGTTTCCAATATGGTTGATGATTTAATTCGGTTAATGAAATAGGATTTTCTGTCTGGTCTTCTTTCAAAGACAGGGGATGTATCGATTGAAATAGAGGAGCAGGTTTATATTTTCCTAGCTGCTTATACTAATGGGGAGTGCAATTGATGAGGGATTCAATTACTTTTGTGCAATCTACGCATGGCATTCGAAGGACAAATGAAGATCATGACAACCAACATGAGCCCATTAGCATCGAGAATAATTGTGAATATGGAAGTATGAATGTAGAAGAACCTGCAACTGAGACAACAAAGGGATTGTGTTTAAGGGTGTCAAGCCCTTTTTCCAGGAAGAACAAAAACATTCAAATGACAGAGATGAAAGAGGCTGGGGACATCTGGAAAGAGCAGTCTTTTCCATTTCTCATTCAACAAAAGCCGCAGATGCCTGAAAGCGTAGATTCATGTGTTAGTTTCATCGGTATTGCACCATGCTCAACAAATATGCCCATCATTATTGGATAAGAAAGATTCTGTGTTCTGGCAATTGAATTGTCCGGCATTCAATTCAATATATGCGGTGGATTTACTCCAGATTAGCAAAATCTTTTCCTAATTTCGGTAAAATGGCCAACGCATTGCAAGATGGCAAAATTTGGGGAGCAGTTGCAAAATGGCATACACGATTAGATTGCCTATATCTTCAGATTGACACCTGTGAATGCTACTTGTGAAAGGATGTGTTATTCCATCTCAGCAGCGCCGATCATTTTTTTTTTAGTTTTATATATTAATAATGATAAAACAAATCGTTGATTTTGGGTCGATTTGTTTTTCCTTAGCAGCATGTATTTATTATATTAAAAAATTCATTTGTAAGAGGGGGGGAGAGTTTTCTGAAGGCTGAGAGCTGCTATAGCGTAGCAGAGTTTCATTGTACAGTCATTGGCAAGATTTTTAATGAAAATTTCACAGCTCTGACTTCTGAGATCCCTGTGGTATGATAATTTAGCATAAATTTTCTCTTGTTTCATATGTAATCTGTTATGTTTCATTTCACTACATGATCATTTCTAACTGAGCAAATGAAGTGTTTAGGTAAGAATTCGTGCCTGCCATGCTTTGCCTATAAGTTTGTTCATGTTTAATGTTTTCCTCTATTTGACAAGGATTCATCTCCTATGCCCTTGTCAGCTCCTCACCAGTCTTGCCATCCCATTTAAATCTAAGTTTGACGCTAAATTTCTTGCCTACCTTGCCTCAGTCGATACTCTGTGTTGTTCATTATATTTCTCTGTTCAAGCTGTGATTTTGCCCAAGCAGCCCAGAAAAACCCCGTCATTTTATTAAAAACCCTTTTTATCCGTTTACTAGCCTAATATCTGTGTTACCTTGTGGGTCATCTCACCATTGAAGATTTTACTGAGATTGACCGGAGAGAGCCTTCTCCTACCCCGTAGGGCTAGCTACGGGGCTGAATGGTTTTATGTTGCCTTGAAGGTTTACCTTTCTCAGCCTGAGGTGAAATCTCAAGCGCTAACATACTGGTGACCATACTGGGGAGAACAAACTTGTCTGTGGATTGATGTGTTTGTTTCATAAGTCTTAGACGGAGCCTGAAGTTACGCCAGGCAGCCTTCGAAAACGCTCTTGTTTTACATCAGCGTTAGTAGATAAACGCTGCTTCAGTCAATCTCCGTGAGCTTGTTAATACATCACTTCGATTGCATTTTACCCCAGTACATGTATCAAGTTCAGATCTGATTGTTGATGGTGAACAACGATCAGGCACTTGACAGGCTGAAATCATTCACTAGCGACTCCAATTCCAATGCTTGCTGATCCATTCATGCAATGGAAGGGTATGTGGTAGACCCTGCCGTGTGTGAAGCTGTAGAAGAAATAAGACATTTGTCAGCAAATCTTGAATTTGATGAAAATGTTTTCACTGCCTTGTTTCAATGCTTCAAATCTTTAAAGGTCTTCAAAATTGAATTTTGCGAGTTAATTGTTGAAAGAATTGAAGACGAGATTCAATGGTTAGATGACTAGATTCAGTCATACGATTTCCAAGACCCTAAAAAGTTTTTGGAAATCCTTCCTCCATCGCAACAAGAAATCATAGACTTGCCTATAGAGGTTTACATTGATAATGTGCAGCGGGAGGTATGTGTTGCAGAGTTGGGGCAGCCAACAGAGACTGGCTTCCGTGATCCTATTGTGGCATACATGGACATGTTTTTCAGTTTCATTGACAGATCAGACTATCTTTTCCGTGACCAGGGTCATTACGTGCATGAAGGGCTGCCAGCAATTACATCTGTGTCCTGGCGGAAGCATTCTCGAGCGGCATCATTCTCAGGTTTACTTGAATGGCTAATCTGGCATTTTAGTATTAACTGATCTATTGTTTGTACAACAGATGAGAGTAGATTTTGTAAATAAATAAGTAGCCATAAGGGCAGCATCTTGTTTTAGTTTGCTTGAAGATTGTTAAGTCGTTTTCAGTCATTTTAGTCTTGAGATCAGATCAGTTTGAGTTCAGTTTCAGTTGTGTTGATGATGACTCCATTGCCCAATGGGTGAAGGCACTGTCTGCTCTCCCAAAGTTCTGCGGTTCTTGGCACCTCCACGGAGCGGCAGCTGCCATCCCAAGTGGAGCCGATGTTAGACTCTGTCTCATGTCAGAGATTGATTCTTCTTCAAAACAGGGTTTTGAAGAAGAAATCATTTAAATGTTGCTTTCTAGATTATGTAATTTGTTTTTTCAGTTCTTCAAACCAGCAGTGACTTCAAGCTCCTATCCCTGCACAAGCACAATTCAAAACATCATCAGCAATCAGAGGCAAAAAGCTATTTGGAGAAGTCTCACTGGAGATCCCGAACACCTGTTTTGGAAATGGTCATAAATGAATTATCTTATAATATAGAACTTATTGACCCATTTGAGCAGCAGTGACAGGCATATATATGGAAATAAAATGTATTGATGGTGGAAATGGAGGGAGAAGGAATGCCGCTGTGGTGGTTGCAAGTGAGGCTCATGCAATTACATTAGTAGTTGAAGAATTACTAGGAGTTGTTTTTACTATAGCTACATTAACAGATGAAGCTGTTGAACATGGTGAGTTGGACTCTCCTAGATGTGAGAATAATCTATCATCAGCTAGATTTCGTGGAGAGCTTGCATCTCTTTGCATTGTTATGGTCAATTCAGTGTGGAGAACTATTCTACATGCTCTGTCATTGGTATTATCCAGGTCACAGGGTGAGGCTATTGTATTGGAAATACTGAAAGGTTACCAAGCATTCACACAGGCTTCAAGCATTCTTCGTGCAGTGGAACCTTTGAATGCATTTCTGGCTTCTCTTTGCAAGTTCACATTAAGTACTCAAAATGATTCAGATAGGAGGAGCACTGTTGGTCCCTTATCACCTCCTGGCTCAAAGCGTACTGAACATGTTGCTGATCAAAAAGATTCTGTTGTTCTTACACCCAAGAAATGTGCAGGCGCTCAGGACTCTTTTTAACATAGCGCATCGGTTGGATAATGTTTTGGTCTCATCATGGATGTTGGTTCTGGAAACTTTGGCAGCCTTAGATCGCATCATTCATTCACCACACGCCACTACACAGACTTATCTGATCTAATGGTTCCATTAATATATTAGAGTTGCGGACCTGTTGAAGATATTTGCACTGTTCTTGCAACCCACGAAGAAATACATCCGACTGCAATACTAAGTGTTGTTGCTGGTCTAACCCCTTGGTCTGACCACAATCAAAGTCCACGTAACATGTATCAATGCCAGATGGCAAAACAAGCTATGGGTTTCGCTTCTCAATCTGTACAAGACCGCCAGTGCCAAACCTCAGGGTTTCGAATATGATCATGTAACTGTTAATTAAAGATGCCTCCTTCAAACACTCTTTATTATGTTACTTTCATTTCTCTCAGGAAAATCTGTGAATATTGATGACAGGAGGTGTTGGCTTCATTGGATCTCATTTAGTAGACCAATTGATGGAAACTGTTAAAAATGAGGCCATTGCAGTTGAGAATTTCTTTACTAGTTCATGGCGATCTTCTTGAACATCCTCAAACGGAAGAATGGTGGAACAATGTCAACCCATTAGTGTAAGAAGTTGTTATGATAAAGGGAGCCGTGTTGGAAAGATTCTAAGGTTTGACTATCATAGCCAGCATGGATTAATGATACATATTACCGAGTTTTTTAATACATATGGGTCACAAATGAACTTTGATAGTAGTCCTGTTGTCAGCAATTTTAATGCACAGACCCTCAGTCGTGAACCAACGACAGTCCAAGCCCTAAGAACACAAAATTGAAACTACTGTTATGTTTCCAATATGGTTGATGATTTAATTCGGTTAATGAAAGAGGATTTTCTGTCTGGTCTTCTTTCAAAGACAGGGGATGTATCGATTGAAATAGAGGAGCAGGTTTATATTTTCCTAGCTGCTTATACTAATGGGGAGTGCAATTGATGAGGGATTCAATTACTTTTGTGCAATCTACGCATGGCATTCGAAGGACAAATGAAGATCATGACAACCAACATGAGCCCATTAGAATCGAGAATAATTGTGAATATGGAAGTATGAATGTAGAAGAACCTGCAACTGAGACAACAGAGGGATTGCGTTCAAGGGTGTCAAGCCCTTTTTCCAGGAAGAACAAAAACATTCAAATGACAGAGATGAAAGAGGCTGGGGACATCTGGAAAGAGCAGTCTTTGCCATTTCTCATTCAACAAAAGCCGCAGATGCCTGAAAGCGTAGATTCATGTGTTAGTTTCATCGGTATTTCACCATGCTCAACAAATATGCCCATCATTATTGGATAAGAAAGATTCTGTGTTCTGGAAATTGAATTGTCCGGCATTCAATTCAATATATGCGGTGGATTTACTCCAGATTAGCAAAATCTTTTCCCAATTTCGGTAAAATGGCCAACGCATTGCAAGATGGCAAAATTTCGGGAGCAGTTGCAAAATGGCATACACGATTAGATTGCCTATATCTTCAGATTGACACCTGTGAACGCTACTTGTGAAAGGATGCGTTATTCCATCTCAGCAGCGCCGATCGTTTTTTTTTAGTTTTATATATTAATAATGATAAAACAAATCGCTGATTTTGGGTCGATTTGTTTTTCCTTAGCAGCATGTATTTATTATATTAAAAAATTCATTTGTAAGGGGGGGGTAGAGTTTTCTGAAGGCTGAGAGCTGCTGTAGCATAGCAGAGTTTCATTGTACAGTCATTGGCAAGATTTTTAATGAAAATTTCACAGCTCTAACTTCTGAGATCCCTGTGGTATGATAATTTAGCATAAGTTTTTCTCTTGTTTCATATGTAATCTGTTATGTTTCATTTCACTACATGATCATTTAACTGAGCAAAGAAGTGTTTAGGTAAGATTATGCTGCCAATCTATGCTATAAGTTTGTTATTTTAATGTTTTCCTCTGTTGACAAGGATTCATCTCATATCCCTTGTCAGTCTACCAGTTTGCATCCATTTAAATCTAAATTTGATGCTAATTTGCTACCGTGCCTCAGTCGTAATTGTGTTGTTCATTATTTCTCTGGTCAACTGTGATTTTGCCCAACGCCCAAAAAACCGTCCATTTATTAAAAACCTTATAGTTTATGCCTAATATCAATGTTCTAATTGGTCAAATCATCTATGAAAATCACGAGTTGACGGAGAGAGCCTTCCTCAACCCCGTAGACTAGTACGAGGGAAATGTTTGTGTTGCCTTTTGAAGGTTCCCTTTACCACCTGAGGTGAAATTAAGCGCTAACAGCTGCCACACACCTATTTGCACCTCATCAATGGGTAAACCCAAAGATGGATTCATTGCCATCTCCCTCGCCTGCTAGGAAACTCCACGCTCTTCCTATTCACCAATCTCTTGCCAAACTGTCCTGTCATACTCCAGCATCTCCTGAGGACAAGTGTCAGCGAACATCGTCACCCTGCCAGCTGTCTATACATCTGTCTACTCCTCATCAACTATTGACCCCAAGGTTGGCTGATCACAGGTTCAATATGAATCTCCAACTGGCTCTTCCAAAAAGGCTCGTCATGCATCTTGTGCACATCATCCTCCTTAGCTGACTCAAGATCCACCATACGCTGCTCATGTTGAATCACCACTAGTGACTTATCATCCTGAATGTCTCTCTTAGGACCCACTGAATGCTCGTCATATGAATCTGGCCTGCAGTTAATGACTCTACATGAATCATGCTCCTCTATGTGCTCTCTATGTTGAATCATCAGTTGCTCATCTGCTCCCGGATCTCCTTACCTCATGGGAACGGTCAGTTGCTTGTCATCTCCTCTACCATACATGAATGCATATATGGGCTATTGTCATCAACTACGTATGAATGCTCGTGCTCCTCTAAGGTATCATTGTATGAACCCATGGACTCGTCCAACGAAGAGTCCTCATCTTGACAGACATAAAGAATATCTTCCTGCTTTACCGTTGTCATTTCCTCAATGTAACTCAAGCATGAGTGGTCAGGTGCCCAAGGTCCTTTGCAGATGAAGCAAAGTCCCTTCCTCCTCATCTCACTATTGTTGCATGAGCCCCCAAACCTGCGCTGCTCCTCCCTGGTCAATTGTCTCTTGAACAGTCCAATGTTCTACTCAATCAACCTCTCAGCTAGACCATAAGCAACAGGTGAGACCAACTTCTCTCTCCTCCAAACAGACAACAATCAAGGCTGCAACTCCCGACAAATGGTATCACGGCCTCTCATACATGAAGACAGGATGGACTGCATGTGTGCTACGACTGTGTCCAAATGATGTTTCCTAAAGCTGAAGGAGCATTGAAAATCTGTAAGATCAAACCGTCACACTCCAGATCAAACATGATCTCATAAGTCCTAGTCATGGCCGTAACTTCTAAAATTTGAGGCTTCTTCACAAAGGCAGAATCTGCACTGTTGTCAAAGTCCTTGAAAGTATCTACCATCAGCTTGAAAACTCTCCTCATAACATCATCATTGTAAGGAGCTATAGGGGCAGTTAGTCTCATGATGTTACTGAGACAAATTGCAACTCGAAGTTTGACCCCTTCACAAGGTTCCTCCAAGAGCTTGGGTTGTATGAGAGCAAATCATCTAATTTGCATAGCTGGTTGTATGCATAGCTGGTTTTAGCGCCCAAATCATTATTTTCCCTTCTAACGGGTTCACTTCAGAAAGGGGTGCATCCAACTCATCTAATTTGAAAAGGGCTTTCACTGTGACCTTCATGTGTTTCAGATCTGTCCCAAGTTTAAATATTTTGTGTCCCATCTTTGGTTCCTTCTACAAATCTCTTGGTTGTTCCTTCTGAAGAATGGCATAGGCCTCTCTTGAGAAAGGTTTGTTGTTCAATTTTGTTTTTTGGTCTGTATTGTGGTCTGCTAGGGCACTATTGTGTTGATTCATGAGGCGCTTAAAATACTTTGTCATTCAATAGTTATGTTGATGCCCCAACAACAACATATACAAGGCTAAGGGGATAATATGATAACAATGTTATGCATTGCAGCTACGGACTCTCTTATATCCAACATTGATTTTGTTCACTTCCTTCCCTTCAACTCTCAAATTTCAACAAACTTTCTGGGTTTATATTGAAATTTTTCACCGGTACTTTTGTCAATCAAATGGTAGGAACACCGCTATTGGTGAAGTTTATCGTATTTCTTTTAGAGGAGTAGTCAATATAAAAAGAAATCACACAGAAAATGCTTCTATCCAACAATATTTCATTCACACAATATACAGAGACCAATCCAAGAAAATATAAGATAAAATAGTGGGACTTCAGATAGGAATAATAGTCACAGTACAGATATATGAAGAACTTGGTAAGGAGGTGCCTTTCTCAGCAAATCAGTCAAAGGGAATGGTTGCTCTATGCTGTTACTTCAATTTGACTTATGTTCCAATACCTCTGCAATCTAAAACATACAGGTGGATGCCGATCTCCTCGAACAATTATTCATAGGGAACACACTGGAGATGATTCGCCTCCATCACAATTCTGTCAACTCGCCTTTTAATTAATCTGGCCCTTCGATGTCGCAGCGCTCTATCTAGGCAATGTACAACTTGGTCTCAATGAGAAGAACAACGAATGCAAATAGGGACGTGATTTTCTTTAAGTTGACGTTGACTCTAATATTGAACTTGGTAATTTTTGACGTGTGAATCTGAAGAGTCCTTCATGAACTCGGCCTCCGTGATCCGTCCAAAATTGTCATTTGGTGCCTGCAGCGACCAATTTCTGACCATGACCCTTGACTATTGAAAATGGCAGCTGCTTCAGAAATGTTGGCCCGAGAACTTACATCGAAACCTCAACCGCAAATATAATCTTAGCTATTAAAAAGAACTTTTGATCCTGCTCATGAAGGCACCAACAATTAGAAATACGCCCAGGAATTTTTTCAGACACTACAACATACTTCTGTCCCCACTGGCCTAGCTCTCACGCATAGGTACTAACACACATCAACACTGGTATCTCAGTCTCGATGCCTAATACAACAATCTCCTCAAACGTCTAGAAATCTCTATTTTTTGTGCTAGAAGATCACATCATTGTCCAACGTACATAATATAAACTCCACGCAGATCAACGTTCCTCGATGGCACATAATAAATGGTGGGATTAATATTGTGACCATAACAACGACTGGCTCATGCCTTGGTCTCTGCTAAAATTATGAATGACCTTCCACACACAGGAAAACAAATGCGGCCCTTCAACTCGCTCAAGATAATTTGGGATCTCCGCCACTAGCCGTTACGGACATGCGATGAGTCCGGTCTCAGATTCTCTTCTGTGTGCCATGAAGTTTGACTCGTGCATTGGGCGACAGTATGTCCACGTTCTTGGCTTTGGCTCTGGTCTAGCTTGAATCGTATACTTGGCCTTAATGGAGTTTGGCCAAAAAAATCTATTTAATGGCGTTCAAAGCTTGTAATGGAACCCCCTTAAAATAATCAAAATGCCTTTTTTAGAAAAAAATGGTCCTTAACGCCCATGATAAAGGAATTTGACACGGCCCTTTACTATTTTTTTTTTTTCAATTAACCTCATACAAAGTAAATTGGTTAACACTCAACCAAATGGAATTTTGTTGTTAATTTTAACTCGGCTTCCAATCAAAGTGTCGGCCAATATATCTTTGGAATAAAATTTTGGATCCCCTTTAAAATTAAATAATGTGCCACAACCCTTTGAACATAAAAATTGGCACTTTCGACACCTCAGGCAATTGTACAAAATAAACTCAACGTCAAAAATTGCAATAAAGCTATGCCTCCAACGTATAGACAAAATAACCCACAAATAAGAATAGCTGCAACTAAAGATTGAAAAGTCGCAGGCTGAGCCAAGATTAAGGATTTGATAACACTGTAATGTCTCAAATGGAACAATTTGGGGTTTTCTCAAAATTTTAACTCATAAATACCTCAGATAAATTTTTCATTCATAAAAAAAGATTGCCATGTAAAATAGAACAAGAGAATGCATGCAAATTAATCATACAATGAGCAGAAATAATCTCAGCTTTTATTATAATGTATAAACTAGGGTTTTACATGCTGGAATAACAAAAATAGTTGAGATAGAACTGGCCTTAAGGATTTGCTCCAATGCTGCACGGGCCCTCCACCGAAACTGAACCAAATTGCCACTGCTAAGCTCTCTTGTGAATTTTGGATGAACTCACCAAGGGGAGATGGGTACTAGCCCAATCTCACTAAATCACCCGAGGGTTTCTGTCCTAGAGCTACCAATGGAGTAGAGAACCGGGTTCTCAACCTCTCATACAAGAAACAATATCACAATCCAAGATGTTCTCCAGTGGCCTCCTCCTCCTCTATTATAGATCTGATGGACCCCTCTAGAATCTTCTATTTTATTATTATCTTAATCATGGAGCACTTTTCCCTCTTTTATTTTAATTAAAATGTTCTTTTTAATGCGGGAAAAGGGTAAATTGGCCACCATGTCTCCTCAGGTCACTAAAAATGCCATCCAAAAGTCCCATCATGTAGATCTTCTCGTTCCAGTTCCAACGTGCTATTACACTAAAGTGTGCCATTAATTAATCTCTTTGGAATGCCACCTCGAGCATAATTAATTAAGTTTTGGCCAATAAAAGTGTTGATTTTTGGAAGTTGTCGGAATGCAATGGAATGAAAGGCAAACTGTGCTGATGATGGAATATGCCAAGCGAATGCCATCAAATCCCATAAAAACTCCTCAAAACTCCATCGGGACCCCTAATGACATAAACCTTCTCCATTGACCTGGTCATCCCCTATCCTGGAAATCCACCCTGGCTATACTATGAAGAAGAATAAAAATGGGGACATGACACATGAGGGCTTCAATTAACGTCGCAAGGCCTCAAAACATTAGGTCGACCTTAACCAATCCCAAACTCTAACTTCAAAAATTAATATCTCCACAAGGACAACTTAGAATTCGATGATTTTCATTGCGTTTGATTCGTCTCAACGTCCTCTATCATCTCTAGCGATCACATGTCCAATTTTCTCCATGGTTTTGGCCACGACATCGATGGGTACATAACCCCAAGCTTGGGTTTCAAGCCCATAGGCCATGCTTATGTGCCAACTTCTCCATAACACTCAAGCCTAGGGTTTGGAGTACCTCCCAAGCTACAAAAAACAACACTCCCTCTTAGCGAGGGAGGTACTTCTAACACTAGGATTCTCTATCAACATCATCTCTGGTGACACTAGCTGATCTGGCATCCATCACTGCAGCATACTCTATAGAATGAACCCCACAATCTTGGTAGTGCCTCTGCCTCATTACATCTAAACCTGAAGATCCCAAACCTCCATAGGGATGCTCCCTATAAGGCTAGACTCCCTCTTGAGCCTACACGATATCCACTGTCTCAGTCCTGCAAGCACTCATCCTCCTGGATCAAATACCACTCATGAAAATCCGTCCAATCTCGTATATGCAATATCATGATCTGATGAAGACTCTAGCATACCAATCTGTGGTCCATTGCATGAAGAAATCTCGATCATCCTGATCTCATCCAAGCGAAAACAATCCTCGAGTTGTCCCACCCATCCATGGCAAGTCAAAGGAAGTCCATGATCAACAACCTTCCCTACGAAAAACTATTGTTCCTTGTGTTCACCACCAATCCACTAAAACTGCCAACCAATCTCGGTGCCAAGCCAATCAAGACCACATCTCCATGTCTTCAGCTAAACCATCTGCTCCATGATCTAGACACCCATAACTCCCTCTGAGATGCTTCGTTGTGCACACTCTGATTCAATGTCCCTCAAAGTAGCTCATACATGCTTTGATACCATTTTGTTTTTCCATGACCGGGGTGTCTAGGATAGAATCTTAGATCATTGATGCTACCAAACCAAGAATCACAATGAAGCTACTTTGCACAGCGGAATATAAACAACAGTAAATCTACTAGTGTACAAAATATATACA
>APFE030056803.1:188740-208180 GCA_000404065.3 Pinus taeda | reverse complement strand
ATTGTTGGAACGAGCAACACTGGTCCATGTCCCATGTCCCATGGACCCGTGTTGCCCCCGGATTCCCCAAAAAACGTCGTTTAGGGCCTCAAAACGGCTCCGGAAGTTCAGGACCCGAAAAACTGCTAAAAATAGTAAGTTGTGCTACAATTAAGGAAACTGAAAATGCTGAGAAAGACAATGGTGGGGGTCCATGTGGACTTGGCAGGTGGCCACCAATATCCACCTGGATCAAGTTGTAACTTGCAGGGTTCAACTCAGTTTCAACTTATCTTAACATGATTTTTTTACTATGTGATTCAATGTGGAATTGAGGGGTTCACATGATGTTTTTAGCTCATTTCAGTTGAAGTATGTTATCTTTGTAGGAGATATTTTGAGTTGTTATTGTTTGTGAGAGTTATTTGTATGATAACATTACCTTGTAGGGGTATTATCCACATATTTACCTAAATAAAACATTTATGTACTTCATTTGATACTAAATGTATGAGTGGTCTAGTCATGTTGACAAGCTCGAAGATGTAGCCCAGGAGAGGTGAACTCCGTCAACAAAACTTTGTCTTTCTCTTCTTTATTCCTGCATGGATTATGTGTTGTTATGTTCATTATGTTAAGATACATATGAAGACTAATTTATGATTTGAAGAGATATTGGAAACATGTTTGTTTCAAGACCCATTTTTACCTTGCAAAGTGTCAACACGGTCCTAATTTTTGTTTTATTTGATTTTGGAAAAGAGGAAGAAATCACCTAATCCAATTTTAGATCATTGTATTGGTTTATATGAAGTATGGGACATGGAGACTCTATATTGATTATTGAGCCCAAAACAAAATCATTGCCAAGAAAAAAACCCTAATCCCCAAGCTTGATGATCGTCTTGACTAGCTCAAGGGTGCTAAGTTCTTTAGGAAGATTGATCTGAAGTTAGGTTACCACCATGTTCCAAATCACCAAATTGATGTGTGGAAGACAACATTCAAATATTAATAAGGCCTTTCAAGTTGTTGCTCATGCCCTTTGGCTTGAATAATTCTCTAGAAATGTTCAAAAGGATGATGAATGATATCCTGCAACCATTTACAAACTATTTTGTGGTTGTATATGTTGATGACATCCTCATCTTTAGTAGAATCTGGGTGAATAATTTGCAACACATTCAACAAGTCTTGGTCACCTTGCAAAAACACAAGTTATATGTTAATTTGGAAAAATTAGCATTTGGCATGCAGAGAAAAAAATACTTGAGATACATTGTGGATGAATATGGGTTGCATGTGGACCCAAACAAGATACAATTCATTTAGGATTGGCCAGCCCTAATGAATTCAATAGATATTCATGTCTTCTTGGGGCCTTGATAACTTCTACCAAAGATTTGTGTTGGGGTTCTCTTACATCACTTGGCCCTTAAGTCAAGTGACCAAAGGAGGATAAAAAAGAAAAATTTTCCTGGTCTTAGTCACAACAGAAGGCATTTGAGGATCTAAAACATCGTCTTTGGTTTGCACTATTCCTCACCCTACCATAGTTGCAACAACCATTTGAATGTGATACATATGCCTTTGACAATATTATTGGTGTAGTCCTCACTCGACAAGGATATTCGATGACCTATCACAATGAAACACTCTCTGATACTATCTGAAGATACCTCGTTTATGATAAGAAGATGTAGTCCATCGTGCAAGCCTGTCCACAATGGACATTGTATTTTGGGGAAGGACATAGTCATCCACACCGATCACATACCTCTATAATTTATGTAGACATAATGAAATATCACTATAAAAATGGTCCACATACCTATAAAAAATCCATTTGAACATGAAACACAAGAAGGTTAGTACCAATCATGTCGTAAATTGCCTTAGTCAGGGCCTAGTTGTGGTGTCAACCATAGTCCTCAACTCTTGTGGGCATGAGACCTCTAGGTGGCCATAGTTATACAATAACGACATTGACATCACTACCATATAGTACATTTTAGCACTTTGTAATTCCTCTACGTTGAGGAGAGGAACCCAAAGGTAACCACAAACCACTTCAAAACTGGAATCTAGCCCTTCCATCTTCAAAGATGGCTCTCTCTATATGAATCTTCAATCACTTAGATGGTTGGTTGTCTTATATTTTAGGCTAGGTATTAAGATCAGAGGGGAATAGGTTTAATAGTTTGATGGCAGGGAAGAGGGAAAATCCATTGGGCATGGAGTCTTATTGAGCTAATTATTTTTAGTGATATGGTGGGAAAATGAGGAATCGTTGCATAGGGGCAAGGTAGGAAATATTTTTGGTGTCTTTGTCAAAACTTTTTGTAGAAAGGTTGGCAGAGGGGTAGTGGAATTGATAACATATAAAGAATCTAGATGAGGATGAATTTTAGATATTACAATGGAAGAAAAACACAAAAATGTTCAGTGAGCCATAACAGAGCACTTAAAAGTGAATTCTAAAATAATTTTTGCTTAAATAAAAATTGCAAACATGACATTTAAGCATGGTAATAACATAAGTTAATGAAGTAAGAATAGGAGATAACCATCACCATAAGAGACTAACACATGGATCCCTAAACAAGTAGACTTCAACCTTCAACATTCACTGAAACTTTTTAATGAAAATCTACAATGCTCAATGTCTTCTCTATCGAACCCTAACCAACCAACCCTTTGCACACTAAAATTCATGAAATATATATAATTATAACATCCCTCGACTTAGGGGGTTGATCTCAACCATTTCCCCAAAGATAGAGTCAATTACATTAATTTAGAAATTGCCTGCTAAGAAATAGGGATCGAATTTATGGAAAATAAGGGTCAAAGATTAGATCATATCTCTAAAATCATGATATTTGTTAGAAACCAGATGGATGTTTTTGTAGATGAGCTTGTGCTTGAGAGAAACCTCTCTCATTTTTCTAAAATTCTTCTCCAACTGCTCGAAATTTGTGCCCAAACATAATGACTAAAACAAGAAATAATGAAATCTGAAAAATAGGTTGTAAAGATTCATTCAAATATTCCAATGTATGACACCTATGAATAAACTGAAGGAGGTTTTTTTATTTAGCTTGTGTTTGAAAAAAACTCTTTTAATTTTTCAAAATTCATCTCCATTTGGTTAGAAATTAATCTTGAAGTTAACTACTAAAACAGTAAAAAACACAGTAAATCCCCTGCAGCGAAAGCGCAACGAGCTTCCTTTTCATACTATATAATTAATGCTTGAATGTTGAATTTGCAAGTCACTTAAAGACACTTTTTATAACCATGAGAATCAATTTCATGAGGATTGGATTTGAATTTCAAGGTCAAATGGTTGACTGTGTGGAAGCGCAGCACATTCGCTGTGCTTCTTCAAAAGCGCAATGAATTCATGATTTGCATGCTTCTGATTACCTCATAGGTTTATGAATGTATCACACATGTGAAAATCAACTTGAAAATCACTAGATGCCTATTGGATAACATCTTTTCATACTGTAAACTCCCATCCTTGAGAAACATCACCAACAGTAGAAGTGCAGCGAATTTCCACCTGCATATGTTTGACTAAGAGTTGGGGTCTCTGGTTGAGAAAAATAGTTTGTTGACGATTCTAACAGTCTTAAAAACCTCCTTGAGCCTCCATACACAAGAAATAGAACCAAAACCCTGATCCTCTATCAAATATTAATGCTTTGACAGTAGCGCAGCAAAATGGAGAACCACAACAACAGCTTGTGGTGATAATGATATGATGAAGTATTTGATGTGACTTTGCAACTGACTTGAAAAGACACCACTGACTTGTTTCAATGATGAGAAAACAAATACCCACTACTATATTCACTCATGGTTTGAATAACACATTACCCTAGACTTACTAAACCTAGAACTTTTAAGACATTGACAACTTTATATTTATTGACCACTCAAACTTTAGTATATCCTATTGACGCTCAGTCTTGATCTCTATGACATCATAGCGGCATTTTACAAATTGACCAAAAAATAACAAAAATTAATAAGCTTGGCTTTGACTACTATAACATAGGACACTAACAATACCATATGTTGATGGCAAGAAAACAGTTTCCAAACTTCCACCTTCATGATGCGCTCTTGTGCTACTTGGGCCACCTTTGTGTTCCTTCAAGCAAGTGTGCCAAACTAATCTAGGAGGCACATTATAGTTGGGTGGTAGGTCACTTTGGTGTATAGAAGACAATAGCAGTACTACAAAGGTATTTCTACTAGCCAAAAATTCTATAAGATGTCTAACAATTTATTAGATCATGTAATGTATGTGCCATTGCTAAACCAGCCATCAAGAAGCAGGGTTTGTACATTCCTCTACCTACGCTAGAAAATCCTTGGGAGTCCATCTTCATGGATTACATGTTAGGTTTTCCATCTACTAAGCATGGTAATGATTATGTGTTTTTGGTTGTTGACCGGTTCTCTGAAATGGCCATTTTAGCACCATGCAAGAAGAGTATCACAACTAAAACCACTGCTAAACTCTTCTTTGAGCATGTTTGGGTTCATTTTTGGTTATCTCGTACCATTATTTTGAATAAGAACAACAATTTCCTCAACACCATTTGGTACATCCTATGGTATGTCATGGATACCAAGTTGACCAAATTGACTACCTTTCATCCCTAATCAGATGGATAAACATAAGTGGTCAACATGATGATTGTTGATATCTTGTGCATGTACAACTCCAAGCATCCTCGTACATGGGATGAAAGCATTCCATATGTTTAGCATATTTATAATATATCCCTCGACAACTCTAATAGCAAAATTCCTTTTCAAGTGTGCTTAGGGTTCCAACCATTGGCCCCAATCAATGTAGTTATGTCCATTGCATCTTCACCAATAGATACCTCCCATGCCCAAGTTAAGGTAGATAGGGTAGCCAAATTTGTTGAGTTGATCCAACATCTCCAACAACAAGTCCATGATATCCTGCAAAAATTCAATTCCAAGTACAAGCAGTAACATGATCAGCATAGGGTTCCACATATGATTAAGGTTGGTGATAAGGTGTGGTTAGATTTACAAAAATATTGCTTCACAAATCCCAATAGAAAGCTCAAACCAATCTAATATGGACCTTACACAATCACAAGGTTGTGGGTGAATATGCTGTTGAAATGAGCATTCCCCCACAAAACTTAATCCTAACTACATTGAAATAGCTACAATGGATTAAATCATGGACACCAAGTCAAAGGATACTTGCAAAAAACACATACAACTCTATTGGGTTGTGAAAGCAAGGCAACTTCTTTGTCAAGGAAAGTGGCTTACCAAGAGCCAAATTCAACAGAAGTTTCCCCATCGTATGGGGGAACTCAATGCAATGGATACTATTGATTCCTAAGGGGGAAGGACTAATTTAGGTGGATATTGGTGGCCACCCACCTATTCAACTAGCTCAAAGCACAATTCTCCATATTGGTAGTTTTTCAAGTCCTTTGGGGTTGTTTTGAGGCCCTAAACGACATTATTTTTTATGTGTCTAGGGCCCACACATTAACTATGGCTTGGACCCTAGCTAGAATGTTTAATTCTTGGCTAAAACTTTCCAACGAGCTATCGAACACACCAAATAGAGATCGTATGCAAAAGTTACAACCTCGGGAAGTTGACATACCAACTAACCCCATCGAAGCCTGCAAACGTTTTGGCCTTTCATCTTATAGGGTTAGGATTTTGGAATTTTAGGTTATTTCTTTATGTTAAAAGGTAATTTTATCATCTCTTATAATAGCTTTTGTGAATATGCATAGTCGTCATCGCTCTATGTTTAGAGATAACTATCACCATTCTAGCCAGTTCATGTTCTATAGTATTATGTTATTTCATTTATTAATAAAAGTTGGGTTTCCACTACATTATTATAATCTCTACTATATTTATTTGTGTGTGTTCCATTTACTTTTCTGCATTTCATTTCGTTCCTTGTACACCCTAGATCATTTGTATCAGAGTGTAACAACCTCCTCCCACATCTACCCAATCAACTGACCAGCCAAGGTAAACATGTGATGAGAGGCCACTATGATATGATTCAACCTCCTAAGTCATGTTAAGGAAGTGGAACTCACAAAAACACACCATATAGACATCCAACATCAGCTTTAGAATCCTTAGAAGACATGTTAGCCACTCAGACAGCCTATCCATGGGTCCCACTGGTGTTCTGGATCTCTTAGGCCACAGTCACTCTCATGCTATGGGAAAGGGAGATACTAGAAACCCAAATTCGCTCTCACAAGGTTCCCTATCAGCAACTAGAGACCAAAGTTTCTAGTGCTATGCCAGTGACTCTGGAATTTTAGCCACTTTTTTCAGGCTCATAGCCCAGGTCACTGCCCAGAATTGATCCATCTCTTCAAATCAACAAAATAACATGGAAATGGCAGTACTAAAGTAATCACTTGTTCAAAACCTTGACTGGACCCCTACTACCGATGACAGGCATTTCGTCAAACATATTGCAAATGTGTAATCTACAGGTATAATTAACATTTTTGAGCATAGGGATCCCATACTTAGCTTAACATCGCTAAGAACCATTGATGCCTCAACACATGAAGTGTCATTCCATCCATTAGGTCATATATACATTGATCATTCAATTACAAGTAAAAACATGATGAGAGCCATACATGGTTGTTGTCATAAAACACGTACATAACTAGCATAATAGGGACATAAATATTTATGAAAGTACAGCCATATACACCACATATAATCCATCAAAATGCTCATAGAAATACAAGGAGAAATACCATTTCTTTAATGTTGCAAAATCAAAACCCAGGATGGCACTTCTGCGTTATACCCGACTATAGAATGGCTGAGCCAAATCTCTCTTCAGCTATTCACCCCCATGCCATATTCCAAGCATGAATGTGGGATTTAATAGAACACATAATAAAAAACCATCCAAGGATTCTAGAGGCCATCCACCTCAACCCACCAAATAGTGGTTCCACCTCACAATCGGACATCACAAAACTATCATCAAATCAGTCTTTATCTAAGCCTTCAAGGGCTCCAGAGCATTTGTCCAACCAAGGCTCCATGACTAGTAACTCAACCCACCAAGGGATCCAGATCTTTTTTCCAACCAAGGCTCCAGGATTAGTAACTCAACCCAAGTTGTTCGGGGGCTCTAGAGCATTTGTCCAACTAAGGCTCCAGGACTAGTAACTCAACCCAAGTTAAGGAAACATGAGAACCAACCAAAAACACAAAAATGAAAATAAACCCACAATCACCGTGCCTATCCAAGAAATGGCAAGGCTAGGAAATCCATTATCAAGCCCAACCATCCTCCATGCTAATGACAGATCACAACCAAAAATCCACATGCATATGCCATGCATGCCAAAACTAATGAAGGAAACATACATGCAACTCGGTACCTGCAAGCATATCTGATGTAGTCGTTGATTTGGATCCCTTTTTACGCTTTCCTGCTCTTCCTTTGCCTTCTTTCTCCAAGAATCCAAGTATGCCACACCCTCCAAGAGAGCTCCAAGAAAACTCTAAGTCTCCAGGAGTATGATAAAGAGAGAGAATAATGAGAGAGCTCTAAAAATGAACTGAAAAAAGGTTACCAACTTATCCTTAGAAGCCTTTTCATGAATGAGGCCTCTATTTTCTTCATTTTCCAATATTTTCCTTCAATTTCCTCCTCACATGCAACCTGTGACCTTTCACCTCCTTTTTCTCCTAATTTCCATTATTTTCCTAAATAAATGTGCCAAAAAAGTCATTTTGCCTTTCCAAAGCCTTAGCCATTGCCTTTATCAATTTCCTTTGTCATAAGCAATCACAAGTGATCCCATCACTAGGATTTTGCCTAACATTCAACTTGGAATATGTGTTCCATCATCCGTGGTTATTATTTTGCCTTCATTTACTTTTATTACATGGAATTTCCACCAAGGTTGTTACAAAACCTCCCCCTTGGGGGAACACCGTCCTCGATGTTCAACAACACCTATAACCAAAAAATTGTTGTGAGAAAAATATACACTGTCGATAGAGCTTTATAACTTAGCTCGATGCAGTATTTACAATGATCATCCTATTGAAATCAAACCAACATAATAACGTGACATCATAACAACATACCACATAGTGGAGCTTTATATCACAATTCATGGCAGTATTTACATCCATATACGTATGTACATAATCCAACATCATCAAAACATATACCACAAACCACATCAAAACATCACGTCAAAAATGCTTTGCCTCAATCAACAAACAAGGAAGGATACATAGCCCACATCTGATCCGTCATCTCCCATGTAGCTTCATTGAGCCCAAAGTGCTTCCATTGCACCTTAACTTGCTCGATTTCTCGGTTTCGGAGCATGAGCACCTTTTTCTGCAATATACACTGAGGCTCCAGCTGGAATTCTCCATCTGGTTCCACCTACAATACAGACCATTCAATCACATAATCAACATCCTTAAGATTCTTCGTAAGCAGAGAGACATGGAATACATCGTGGACTTTCACTATCAAAGGCAGTGCAAGTCGGCAGGCTACTAGCCCAGTCCTCTCAATGATACTGAAGGGTCCACAAAACCGAGGTGTCAACTTGGCACATGATCCAATCTGCAAGGAGCTCTTCTTCGGTTTGATGCACAAGTACACACTTGTTCCCCAACCGGGAACTCCTTGAACAACCTATTCCTATCTGCATAACTCTTCTGCCTATCTTGTGTTGCCCTTAGATTTTTCTTTATAACCTACATTTCTTGTTCCATGTCTGCCAACATATCTGGTCAAATCAATACCATGTTAACTGGATCACTCCAACTAATAGGAGTGTTACAGCTCCACCCATACAATGCCTCAAAAGGACTCATCCTCAATGACTCATGATAATCGTTGTTGTATGCGAACTCTACGAAAGAGAGATACTCTTCCCACTAATCTTCCCAATTCTATTGTTGATGCATCACATACATCCTCAACATGCCCTCCAATATCTTGTTGAACCTCTCTATCTGTCCATCTGTCTGTGGATGATAAGTTATTATGAAGGCCAACTCTATGCCCGAACTTGCAAATAACTCCTTCCAAAACTTGGAAGTGAACTTCCCATCCATGTCTGGCACAATCTTCTTTAGAACGCCATGCAATCTGACCACATATCAAATGAATACTTGTACTACATCACTAGATGAGAATGTAGACTTCACGAAATGAAATGTGAAACCTCCATCAACCTGTCCACAATAACCATAATAGAATCATGTTGTCTCACTGTCTTCAAAAACCTTGTGATGAAGTCCATGGAAATGACTTCCCATTTCCACTATGGAATCACAATTGACTGTAGCAGTCCACCTGGATGTTTATACTCTTCTTTCACTTGTTGACAGTCGAAACATCTAGCCACAAAATCTACGACATCCCTCTTCAAATTTGGCCAATAATAAAATCTATTCACTACAGTTAATGTCTTCTAATAACCTGGGTGACCTTAATAAGATTTCACGTGAAACTCCCTCAAGGTTGCCTTCTTGAGCTCATTGTTATCTAGTATATATATCCTATCTTGGAACTTGACCAACCCTTCTGTTGTAAGACAACAATCCATACCATGTGCACTTGCACCTATACTTGTACCCATACATGTACCTATACTTCCACATGTACCTGCACATGTACCTATACCACCATCCTGTTACAACTTGTGCACAATCTCCATATACCTGAAATCCTGTTGACCTACCTGCAAGATCATATCCTATAATCTTGTCCCATATGAGCTCATAGTTGCCAAGTGATTTACCTGTACCTGTCTTTTGAGAGCATCCTCCACCCTGTTCTCTTTACCCTTGATGTACCTAATCTCAAAATCAAACTCTTTGATAGTGGCCAACCATCTAGCTTGCTTAACATTCAGATTCGGCTAGTCAAACAAATACCTCAACCCAATGTGATCACTCATAAGTACAAACCTTATGCTAAGAAGATAGTTTCTCCACATATTCAATGCATGTATGATCAATGTTAACTCCAAATCATGTGTCGGGTAGTTCTACTCGTGCTCGTTTAGTTTCTAAGACTCATAACATACCACATGTCCATTCTACATAAGGATTCCACCAAGTCCTCTCTTGCAAGCATATGTGCATACCACAAACTCTTTGTCCAAATCTACAATCTGTAGTACCAGTGCATGTGTCAATAATTGCTTAAGTTGTTCAAAGTTAGCCTCACATTCCTCGGTCCATTCAAACTTCTTACCTTTCCTTTACAATGATGTGTTAGGATAAGCAATCTGCGAGAAGTTCCTAATGAACCTCCTATAGTAGCCTTCCAAACCCATGCAATATCTCACCTCATCCACACTCTTACGAGCTACCCACTCCATGATGCCTCTTATCTTTTCTGGATCTACTACAATGCCCTCCTTGGAGACAACATGCCCCAAGTAATGTACCTCAATCTGAAAGAAACTACACTTGTTGAGCTTAGCATACAACCGATGCTCCCTCAACAACCTCAACACTGTTGCTAAATGCTCAACATGTTCTTCCTCATTTTTAGAATATACCAATATATCATCAATGAACACAATAATAAACTTATCCAAATATGGACACAACACACTATTCATCAAACACATAAATGTAGTTGGAGAATTAGTTAAGCCAAATGGAATAACAACAAACTCAGAGTGCCCATACATGGTCCTGAACGCAATCTTGTAAATGTCCTCCTCTTTGATGTGTACCTGATGGTATCCGGATCTCAATTCAATCTTCGAGAACACTCTTGCTCCCTTCAGTTGATTGAACAAGTCATTAATCCTCGGTAAAGGATACCTTTTCTTGATAGTCACTTTGTTCAGCTGCCTGTAGTCAATGCATAATCTGAGAGTACCATATTTCTTCTTCATAAACAATACCGATGCGCCCCATGGTGATACACTTGGCTGAATGTATTCCTTGTCCAACATTTCCTTTAGCTACAATTTTAACTCAACCAACTCAGGTGTGCTCATCCTGCAAGGTGCTTTTGATGTTAGGGCTGCCCCTCGCACCAACTCAATGGAAATTTCTACCTCCCTGTGAGGTGGCAACTATGCAATGTCCTCAGGAAATATATCCTTGAACTATAGTAAAATTGGGTACCTTCTCAACACATATATACCCTCAACTTCCTTACCCTTATCACTAGAAATATGCACTGCGAATAGCTTACACCCTTTCCTGCGGCTACACTTTGCTTGCATAGTTGTCACCATCCTAATTGATGTAGCTTTCTTCTTACCCTGTAAGACTCTTGGTTCTCCATTGTCATCAACAAGGCTCAATGGATTTATCATTACAAACTACTTTGGTTCTATGAAGATACAACCAGTCCATGCCCAACAATGTATTGTATGAACCCAGTGGTATTATATTCAAATGTCCCACAGTAGGCATACCATTCAAGTCAAATGCACAAGCTCTTACCCAATGATGAACTCGTTTCTTCATACTTATGGCCAACTGCACTAACCAAGACTCTGCATGAAATTCCTTACTCAAACCACACTTATCCACCAAGTCAGGACTAACATAGCTATAATTAGATCCAGGGTCAATCAAAATGGAAATAACTTGATCACGAAGCTTACTGTCCATCTCAATGATAGATGCTTGATGCTTTCCTTGTTTGTTATCCATTGTTGCATAGATGCATGGAATACTCTGACCAACATCTCTAATATTTTGTGCCTCCTACGCACTATATATCATAGGCCTACCATTCTAGTACTGTGGAAAATCCTTCCTGTAATGATCTCCTCCACAAGTCCAACACCGCACAGGCTCCTTATTCTACTCCTCAGATTTGTATCCCTGCCCTCTATCTAATGCATTGAACCTCTTAGGTGGTGCAACATTCTCCTTGTTACCTATGTCCTATGGTCGTACTCACTTCTTGTCCCATTTTCTTTTATTCTTTGCATTACCTCCCTAGTTTGACTTAGTCTCAATTATGTGCTTCGATTGTTTATAAAAATGCTTCAATTTTTGGATAGCCTTCTCCAATGATCTAGGCTCATCAAACTCAATCCTATCTTTGAATGCAACTAGTAACCCACTAAAGAATCTATGAATCTTAGCCTTCTCCTCCTTAAGGCAACGCACATACCTCAGGAACTCCAAGAATTTGTTACTGTACTCATCATTTGTCATGGATCCCATCTTTATCTCATAGAATTCTTTCGCCCTGTCATCAAAGCATCTTTTCGACAAATACTTCTTCATGAATAGCCGCTCAAACTCACTCCAAGTCAAATATTCCTCATTTATACCTCTGACATTATTCATGTCTTCCCACCAAATGTATGCTTTTCCTTTGAGACTAAATGTAGCCACTCTAGCTTTCATGTTTTATGAATAGTCATGTAATTTGAAGAACTTCTTCATGCCTCTACATCTTGCGATTTCTTTACCTCTCCATCAAAAGTAGGTGGCTTTTCTTTCTTAAACTCATATGGCAAATACCCCTTATCACTCCTCCTGTAAGGATGATATTGATGATGATCATAGTGCTTATCTGAATCAGAACTAGAGTCATACCTGTGTCTATCCCTTCTCCTATCCGGAGTGTCCAACAATCTACCATCTCTGATTGTGTCATCTCTATCTGATCTGTGACCACCATGCAATCTACTACCATAAGCTCCATTAGTTCCATCCTCCTAGTCATGGCTGATCCGAAGCAGCCCCTATCACTGCAAATCTGACAAGCTCTAAAGTATGACTGCATTTGCCTCTTCTAACTTTTCATGTGCCTATATGATTCTCTCATTTTCTCCTTACAACTCCTTATCTCTTCCTTTAAGCTTGTCAGTGTAACTATTGAATCCAAAGGGTTGCCAACACCATATTGCTCTTCATATTCATAAGGAGAGTCCTTTTAGTCAACCATCTTGCTAGCCATCTGATATTTCTTCCTGCAAGGTGTATCATATCAGCTAAACCAAATCATAATAGACCAACATACTCGTATATCTCGGGGAGGATACCTTGTCTACAAGATCATCAAATCAGGGTGATACATGTATAACATAACCATGACATCATATAGAAACATAAAATATAAGCATATGACCATGCAATTGTCATTCTAGCTAGGGTCCATTCATCAATGCATGACCTCAACAACAACACACACCACAACCTCATGCATGAAAACCACCACTACATCTTGCACACTTGACCACATGCAAACATGAACATGCATAATCACCCACACATATTCATAAACACGTATGATCAAGCATGAATGAACAATACTTGAAATCAAACCTGCAAGAATGATGCATGCAACCAAACATGCAAGAATGTAACCAAGCATACTACAACAATACATATAAGAGACATAAATTGACTTGTAACTAGTCATACACTGATGATGTTGCATTCCACCGCAAAAACCTCTAGTTCCATATGACGACATCACTACAACCATGATCAACATCATGCAAATGCAACAAACACATGGAATGCAAGTGTGAGAGACACACATGCAACTGACATGCATGCATGACCAAGACATAGCCCATCTAGTTCGAGGGGTGAACCATGCTCTGATATCACGCTATAACACCATCCTCCCACATCTACCCAAGCAACCAGCTAGCCGAGGTAAACATTTGACGAAAGGCCACTATGATATGATTCGACCTCCTAACTTGTGTTAAAGAAGTGGAACCGATGGAAACACACCATACAGACATCCAACATCAGCTTCAAAATCCTCAAGAGACGTGTCAGCCACTCAGACAACCTGTCCCTAGGTCCCATTGATGTTCTGGACCTCTTAGGCCATAGTTGCTTTCATTCTATGAACAAGGGAGCGACTAGAAACCCAAAGTCACTCTCACGGGCTTGCCTTTTAGGGATCAGAGACTAAAATTGCCAATGTTATGCCAGTGCCTCCGGGATTTGAGCCAATTTTTCAGGCCCAGAGCCCAAGTCACTGTCCAGAATTGATCCATCTCTTCAAATCATCAAAATAACATGGAAATGACAATACTAAAGCAATCACTTGTTCAAGCCCTTGATTGGACCCCTACTAGCCATGACAGACATTTCGTCAAACATATTGTAAATGTGTAATCTATAGGTGCAACTAACAGTTCTGAGCATAGGGGTCTCATACTTAGTTGAGAATTGTTAAGAACCAATGATGCCTCAAGACATCAACTGACATTCCATCCATTAGGTCTTGGATACATTGATCATTCAATTACAAGTAAAAACATGATGAGAGCCACACATGGTTGCTATAATAAAACACATACATAACCAGCATAATAGGGACAAAAATGTGAAAATTCCTTAAACTCGGGAATTCCTACTGTAACACTGATGATATTTCTTCTACTTATTAGATTTACATGAACAATTTATTTGCAATTTCCTATGGAAAACATCGAAATACATACACTACAGCCTACACCAATTAAATAATATGAAAAAACAAGAAACTGAATAATAGAGAAAGATACACGCAAATGACAGAGTTGTTTTTTGACAAAAGTCCTTGGAAAGCCTAATGCGGGAAAATCAGTGCAACAAATATGAGAATTTTTATTAGTAAGCTGAATTATTTCTGAATACAAATACTAGATGCCCTCTCAACAATCCAGTTATAGAGAAAATCACTTAGCAGAAGAAACTAGTGAGATTACCTCACTCTACACTTCAAGTCCCGGTTGATCAGGCAGTTGAACCAAAGAGTTCCCCGACTACTTCTACGATGCCCCTACAAGGGCCTGCATCAACCTCTAAGGCCCTGTGTCACCTCTGTTGGAGATTGATTTGCTTCTCAGGAGCTGATTCCATCCCTCCCGACTTAGAACGTCAGCCTCCCAGTAAATCTCGGACTTCTGCGTGAAGGCTTTGCGCTGCTCTGCGTGGGGCCTACATGAGCCCTTCCTGGCTCTGCGTCACCCTCTCTAGCCTCCATGTGTCTCTCTGCCTCTCTGTTGAGTATTCTTGGCTCCGGAGAAGATCCTCTAGCCAAAACTCCCTCTGCCCCTCCCTGCAAAAGCTCACTATCGAAATTCTCTCGGCAGCTCCTGTGTTTAAAAAAAACGAACTCCTGAACTCTCTATGTGTCTTCCAAATGACCCTCAAGCCTCCTTAAATAATCTTCTCATTGAAATTTAACAACCCAGATTGGAAGTTAATCAATGGCTAAGATCATTTCTGCTTGATCCTCGTCTTCTTCTAAAAGTTACACCCATAGTTAGATTAGTACCCATTAATTGTTTTAATTCCCTAAGTTTAGACTTAGGGAATGATTAAAAATAATTAATTATTTTAATAAAACCGTCTCCAGGTGGAATTTCCCAACATGATTTCTAGGTTCTTTGGAATACATGTGCCCAAGCCTCCCTACAAAATTTCAAACTTAGAGCACATTCGATTCTACCAGAAATCGAAACTCACTCTTAGCGATGAATGTGCTTTGGCAATGCCTCCCACTAAAGAATCACCCTGACTTCATAACATCGTCCTCTGCTCTACTGATGTCTGACATGTTGTCCACCAATGACTGCACTGTTGCTGCAATTGTACTATTGTTGACACTGCCACTACCAACCCTACATTCGTACTACAACTCCCTTGGAATTTCAACATCTGCATTGCTGCTGACACTGCCACTGCCAACTACTCCTGCAGTGCAAGCTGCTGTTGCTATTGCATTAACAATGGAAAAACATCCTAAATTACTGAACAAGTCTTCACCATAGATGCATCTCGATTTTGAAGATCTGACTGTTGTTAGTCCCATGTTGTCCCCTTGAAGCCACTGCATTGTTGTTGCTACTGCACTGTGCCTCTTTGCATTGTTGCAACTCTGCACTACGCTGCTCAGACTTGGCGTTATAGCCATGCATCTGTCACTCTAACGCTCCTCTGCACCATCTGACACTTAGTCCATCCTACTACTACTGATCTGGGCTCCTGTAGCAAGGAATTGATCTGAGAGGTGGGCTCCTCAAGGATCATGTCCATCTGTAGCTCTTTCGAGCTACAACTCCAAGTCAACCCACCTCCCTCATGGAGGCATATGGGCTGTCATAGTGAACTCCTACTCCTCGATCTTCACGGGTGCAGCCTTTGGATCATGCTTCTCATCTTTGTCCTTTTTTCTAAGAGGACAGTGTGTTGTGTAGTGACCCATCCCACCATACCCAAAGCACTTTATCTTCGAGACATCCTTCTTCCACCTCCATTGCTCCTACTACCCCTTTGATGCAAGGGTTGCATTCTCCTCCTCATCCTTGGGATTCAACCCACTAGTGCTGCTTTCGTCAAGCTACACTTGACTAGATCTCTCCTTGGCTCCTCTTTCTAAGAGTTGCCCACATCTCATCCCAACTCAACAAAGTTTCCCTCCCTAAGATACTCTGGACAAAGACTTGCCACTCATCTAAGATAGAATTGAGGGCCAGTCTAACCAACTCAGAATCTTGAGGTGTAGACCCCACAAATGATAACTCATCTTGGGTCTCTTGAAGCTTTATGAGGAACGGATCTACACGCTCCCCCTTTTGCATAGGTGCAGATCTTAGCTTCTGCTCTAAGTACATCTTACATTGCTTGGAAGATCCTTGATACAACATAGACAATGCATCCCACATCTCCTTAGCAGTCCCTTTGCTAGCGATGTGACAAACTACATGATCCTTCACTTCATTGAGGACCAGTATCTTTGCCTTCGCCATTTCTACCTTGTACTTCTTCAGTGGATTTACATCTGCAGGCACAACCACCATACTATCGACATATGTCTTGAGAGCATGCTTATCTAGAAGGAATGACATTCTAGCCTTCTAGATGACGTAGTTGGATGCCCCATCCTACCTGTCCCGATCTCTCAAGCCATTGGTTTCCATTTCTACCTCGAAAACTGTCGAACTACTCCTCTCTTCTTCTTACTACTGCTACTCACCCAATAAGAAAACAGACTTCTTGGCGGGAAGTTTTCTGAGGAAGAATTCCCTCACTATGCTTCTTTTCTCTTCTGGTGTCTTTATGCCCAACAAAACAGTCTGTAGAAAAAATGCATCCCACGAGCTCTTCCGCACACCGAGGCTTCAGCGTTGCTCCCTCTGCCACTTCAATATTTAGATATGGAAACCCTTCTCTCTGTCAACTCACTCAGAGAGAGACTACCTCGAAAATCAACCCTCTAGCTAGGACTGCGCAAACCCCTCTGGGGATTTGAACTGTTGCCTCCTGCATATTTTTTGAACTCCTTTCTTGCTTAGTGTTGGGTTCTTTGGCAATGTTCTTCTTGCTTCACCTACACTAGCTTTGATTCCATGTGAAAATTCCTTAAACTCGAGAATTCGTACTACAACACTGATGATATCTCTTCTACTTGTTAGATTTACATGAACAAGTCATTTGCAGTTTCCTACAACAAACATCGAAATAAATACACTACAGCCTACACCAATTAAATAATATATCAAAACAAGAAATTGAACAATAGAGAAAGATACACACAAATGACAGTTGTTTTTGGACAAATGTTCCCAGAAAAACCTAATGCGGGAAAACTGGTGCAATAGATCTTAGGGTTTTTATTACTAAGCTGAAGTATTTCTGAATAGAACTATTGGATGCCCTCTTAACAATCCAGTTACAGAGAAAATCATTTAGTAGAAGAAATTGGCGGGATTATCTCAGTCTACAATGAAAGTCCCGGCTGATCCGGCAGCGAAACCAACGAGTTCCCTAGCTACTTCTGTGTTGCCTCTATGTGGGCATGCGTCAACCTCTAAGGCACTGTGTCACCTCTGTTGGAGATCAATTTTATTCTTAGGAGCTGATTCCAGCCCTCCCGGCTTAGAACGTCATCCTCCTAGCAAATCTCAAACTTCTGCGTGAAGGCTTTCCACTGCTCAGTGTGAGCCCTTCCTGGCTCTACATCACCCTCTCTAGCATTTTCACTGCCTCCTCTGTGTGTCTCTCTACCTCCCTGCTGAGTATTCTTGGTTCTGGAGAAGATCCTCCAACCAAAACTCCCTTTGCCCCTCTCTACAAAAACTCACTATCGAAATTCTCTCGGCAGCTGCTCTACTTCAGAAAATCAAACTTTTGAACTTTGTGTGTGTCTTTCAAATGACCCTCAAGCCTCCTTAAATAATCTTATCGTTGACATTCAAATGCCCATATTAGAAGTTAATCAATGGCTATGATCATTTTTGCTCGATCCTCATCTTCTTCTAGAAGTTATACCAACAATTAGATTAATACCCATTAATTATTTTAATTTCCTAAGTTTAGACTTAGGGACCCATTAAAAATAATTAATTATTTTAATAAAACCATCTCCGGGTGGAATTTCCCAATGCTATTTATGGGTTCTTTAGAATACATGCACCTAAGACTCCTTGTAAAATTTGAGACTTAGAGGACATCTTATGCTACCAGAAATCAACAAGAAATACTCACAAAAGTACAACCATATAGACCACATATAATCCATCAAAATTCTCATAGAAATACAAGGAGAAATACCCTTTCATTAATGATGAAAAATCCAAACCGGGATGGGATTTCCACATTCCACCCAATCGTAGAATGGCTGAGCCAAATCTCTCTTCAGTCATTCACCCCCGTGCCATATTCCAAGCATGAATGTGGGATTTCATGGAACACATCAATAAAGAACCATCCAGGGCTTACAGAGGCCATCCACCTCAACCCATCAAACAATGATTCCACCTCATAGTCGGACATCACAAAACCATGATCAGATCAGTCTCTATCCAAGCCTTTTAGGGCTCCAGAGTGTTTGTCCAACCAAGGCTCCAGTACTAGTAATCAACCCACCAAAGTCTCTAGAGGATTTGTCCAACCAAGGCTCCAGTACTAGTAATCAACCCACCAAGGGCTCCAGAGTGTTTGTCCAACCAAGGCTCTAGTACTAGTAATCAACCCACCAAGGGCTCCAAAACGTTTGTCCAACCAAGGCTCTAGTACTAGTAATCAACCCACCAAGGGATCCAGAGCGTTTGTCCAACCAAGGCTCCAGTACTAGTAATCAACCCACCAATGGCTCTAGAGCGTTTGTCCAACCAAGGCTCCAGTACTAGTAATCAACCCACCAATGTCTCTAGAGTGTTTGTCAAACCAAGGCTCCAGGACTAGTAACTCAACCCAAGCTAAGGAAACATGAGAACCAACCAAAAACACAACAATGAAAATAAACCCACAATCACCATGGCTATCCAAGAAATGGCAAGGCTATGCAATTCATTGTCAATCCCATCCATCCTCCATGCCAATGACAGATCACAACCAAAAATCCACATGCATATGCCATGCATGCCAAAACTAGTGAAGGAAACATACATGCAACTCGAT
>APFE030056803.1:172779-188145 GCA_000404065.3 Pinus taeda | reverse complement strand
TTTCACCAGGGTTGTTACATGGAGAAAACTATCCATTGTTGTTTCTCAATGCATGTCCCTGACAAGTTCAAGGCACATAGAGTTGACTCTTGAGATAATTTCACTTGGAAACAATCACTCTCGCAAACCCAAGTGGTCTCCAATGGTGGAAGAAAAGATAGATGATGGAGTAGGGGATCCTATCAAGTTGTTGCTTGAGGAAGCACTAGCATCACACATGAATGAGAAAATGGACAATTTTTCCCAGTTCGTTCAATGACTTCCAATAACGGTCAAGGCACCTTCAACAAGTAGCAATTTGGAGGTGTAACACCCTTCATAGTACACATTAACTTTCATATTCCCTTATTTGAAGACCAAATATATGCAGATGCTAGTGACAAATGGTTACTATTGTTCGAGGGCTATTACTTTGTCCAAAAAAAATCAACATTGAGAAGATCACCTTCACTCTCTCTATTTAATCTGGTGCCTAGATCTTATTCTCCATATGGTCCCAATGATGAACCACACTAGATGGTTTGAAACGTGTCAACAAAATCTCTCTTATGTGATTATTGCCGAAATATTTTTCTTAATTGTCAAATATGGATCACAGGAGCTTGAATTAAGAAACATTCCCCATGTTAAACATTGGGTGGAAGGATAATATGAAAGACACAACAAATATGAGTTTGTGATGCTCAGTGTAGGGCCAACTTGAGTTACTTTTTTTTATTCCCTTAAGGAGGAATTCTACCTTGTAAGGAACTATGGTGACCAACACACAAGATGGACAACTTTGTGATAGGAGAGAGACTATATGGTATTAGAGTACACCAATTATTTCCATAAATTGCTCTTAAAGTTGGGTATCATAGACTTTGAGAATCACTTGGTCTTAAATTACCATAGTGTCCTACACAGGTATATCCAAATGGAGATGGATTTCTAGGACATCTTCTCATTCCGAGTTTCTTATCAATATGCTGTCAAAATTGAGCGGAAATTGATGTAATGGAATAAGCAAGAGTTCACGTCTGCAAATCCACTGCAACAAAAGCTTGGAAAAGACAACCCTAATTCACAGAACAACAGACAAAGCAAGGAGATCCAACCTAAATACAACCATCCTAAATACAATGTGTCCATCAATTCCACTGGCTCAATGCACATTTCTCCATCTTGGAATTTTTTTCTACAGTTTTTCAGGGTCTAAACTTATGGGGTCGTTTTGATGCCCTAAATGAGATTTTTTTTACGTGGTAAGGTTTGACGCAATAATTATAGCTTGGGCCTCAAAATGTGTAATTATTGGATAGATCTTTCCAACAGGCCACTGAGCGTGCCAAATAGAGATCTATGCAAAATTTACAACCTAGGAAGTTGGCACACCAACTAACCCCGTTAGGGCTTGCAAACCTTTTATAGTTTCATGTTTTAGGTTTAGGCTTTTGGACCTATAGATTTCTTTCTTCATGTTAAAACGTCATCTTGATAACCTCTTGTAATAGCTTTTACAAATGCACGTAGCCTTCATCTCTCTTTGTTCAGAGATAGCTACCACCATTCTAACTAGTATGTGTTCTATAATATTTTGTTATTTCATTTATCGATAAAAGTTGGGTTTCCACCACATTATTGTAATATTTTATATATTTATTTGTATGTGTTCCACTTACTTTCTTGCATTTAATTTCATTCATTATACACCCCGTATCAAAGATGGAGAAGGCAAACCACTAACCAATGCAAAGACTTTTCCTCCTGTAGCAATTAAAAAACTAGAGGGAGCCCAAAGGGTAAAGAAGCCCCCCAAATCTCCCCTAAAGCATACAACTGATGTGTTACTGCTTCAACAAATTCTGCCTCTTTTCCCAAGGACTTCCTATTCACCCATTCTTGTCTCCTTAAAGAGGAGGACGAGAATAAGGAGTTTCTCTTCTTTAACTAGAGTTCCAAATTTTCAAATTTTCTTTATAGTTCACACCCCCCTATAATTCCAAGAGGAGAATTTAATTATTTACTTGTGGTTTTAGGTGTGGCCCCTTAAGAGGGAACCAAAACCAATTTGCTTCCTTATTGTTCATTTACCTTTGTTTAGAAATACCTCCAGTATTTGGTTGAGTCCCCATTTGCTTGTCCCTTTCTGCTTGCTCATTTGGGAGATCCTTGTTGGTTTTCCTCCCTAAGTTTTTGCTAGATTTTCCTTTATTAGTTTCTTCATCAATATCTCCTTTTGAATTTTCATCCACTGATCCAAAGAAGGGAAAACCCTATGCGTTTTTCAGAGCTATTAGAGATAGATAAACCTCATCATCTTTGGAGATGTGTGCCTCCTCATTTTTTTTTCTTTTGTTTTTTTTTTTTTTAGCACCTCTTATAGAGGAGGAATTTCCTCTATCTCTCCTTGCTCTTTCCTATTATCTTCAGAATATAATAGGTTATCCATATTTTCTAGGTTATGGTCCTCCATATAATTTTCTAGATCCATTAGAGTCTTGTATCTAATTTCCCTTAGGACCATGTTGCTTAACTTGACTATTTGCAGAGAAATTCACCTCGCACACACAGTGTGGAGAAGATGAATGAAATGGATTTGCATCATTTGACCCCAATGTCTTTGGTAGGGTTTTTTGGTAATTTTGCATTGTATTACCATTTGTCCCCATCCTTTGGTGGTTTTTATTGCTCCTTAGCTTTTGGGCAGTTCTTAGCAAAGTGGCCATACTTATGGCACACTTTGCATTTAAAAAATAGTTGATCATAGTCTAATTCTTGAACAGAGGTCTAGTTATCTAGAGATAGATGTTTTGCTTTAGGGAGGCCCTTTCCTAGATCTACCTCCAAACAAATCCTTGCACAAGCAAGCATTCCATCTTGTGGTTTGGCTCAATTGATGTATCTTTCAAGAGCATTATCAATGTTTCTAAGGGTATCCTAATTCCAACAATGCAAGGGTAGATGAGGTAACTTAACCCACACTGACACTGCTGGATGGATGTCATTTTTAGGGTTGAAATCGATATTCCATCTATCTAGATAAATTCCTTGAGCTCCCATGAAATACAAATCACTTCTAAAGGTTGAACCTTGATCACACTTCTCTTCAAACAAGAATGTGAAAAACCCTTTCCCGCAAAAGGAAAGAGAAAGCTTCCCTTTTATCAATGACCTTTAATTATTGTTGATCCAAGAGTTAAAGGATATGAGGGAGGGAAAAATCCATATGAACTACCTAATCAATTCCTAGTTTTCTAGATGTAGGTCCATGGAGCACCCCTAGTTAGCGTTCACTACAACTTTGGGAATATCAACTAATTTCTTAACAAACTTTGTGGAACAAGATTTCCGCAATTAAGGCCATGCTAAAACTAGTGCAATGAAAACATCAATGGCTGGGGCAGGAGACAATGGTGGCAGAGGAGGCCCTCTTGAGATCGATGTTATGTGCAACTCTGAAGAAATTTGATGGCTAGGGTTTTGGGGATGCAATGCTTAGAGAAAAAGTTGTGAAGAGGTGTTGTATAGTAGAGTCTTTAAGCCTATTCAAATATACTCAAAGCATTGGTAGGGACTAATAATACCATAATGTAAATATTATTCATCATCAAGTAAAATTTGACTTGACATTAATATAAATCCATATAAGACATAGATGAAGAAAGGCAAGAATAAAGGTTTACATAAAATGAAGATTGAAGGAATTGTTGGAACTTGAGAAGCATATAAATAATCTAAACATGGATACATTTTCCTTTAAAGAGGGGAGTTAGGTGCATGAGGATCATTATAGACTTCAAAGAAAATCAAGAACTTAACTATGCTTAAAGTTTGGGCTATATTTCCAACAATGAGGTAGAAGCGTGATTTCAAGGCTTTGCGATGATCAAATGGAGAGGAATAAAATGTGTTACCATATTAGGAGATTCCACTATCATAATTTTTCATTGGCAATGTAAGGCAATGCCACATCATGTTTGCTTAACAAGACTCATCCTTAAATTTCAAGAATTAACATTGAAAAAATAGAGTTTTTTCAGGTCTCATGTATCTTAAGCACAAACACCTAGCCCAACTTGGGAGTTGACCTAGGAGAGGAGAGATGGAAATAATATTGGGGGCTTATCCATTTATCCCCTTCCATGATAGTATTCCATTAAACTTATGACCATGTATTGCAAATCCAATGTCAGCCTAAGCATGCGATTAAGGGGTAGGAGTTAATGCCCCTATTATGGCAAGCACTCTTATATTACACCACACATGCATCGAGTGTTATCAAGGGAAAAAATATGAGGAGGGTTCTTGAATGTGGTTTGATTATTCAACAGTGGTTTGTCAGGTCGAGAACTATGGTTTTCATTAAACTAGAGTATCTAGTTTTTTAGCATGGCCATGGGCTTTGGTTGACAATTCATTCTCTTGAGGGTTTGGTTGGAGAAGGATTTGGGCCTTCATGACTTATCTATGTGCTTCTCTATGCAAAACACTTAACCATGGTTAGTAACCATATTTGGTTTGGTCATTGTGTTATGAGCGAGCTATCTAACGTGAGAGAGGAATAAGGGGATGTGAGTGAGAAATCTCAAAGGTTAAAAGTGATTTGTCAAATTTTTCTAAGAGGTGGTTATGATGGTAGGGTGATTGGAGTATAAGTTTATGGTGGAGACTTGGGGTTTGGGACCAACATGCAATTGTGGTTGTTTATCAATTGTCAGTGTATTGAGAAAACGAAAAGGAACTTGTAATTTTTTTTCTTTTTCACCCATGGTGAATAGGTAACACGTTGGAGTAATTCGATTGAGGTCCAAGATCAAATCTTCCAATTTCCAATATAATACCAACAGTATCTCCAACTACCCGCAAACCATGTATACCAATAACTCATGACTTAGCAAAAGTCGAGTTGTCACGTGATAAGACTCAAATAGGAGGAATTTGCAAATTTCATGTATAACCCCAAAGGAGGTATGAGGAACTTGTAGAAAGATTAGACTCCTTTCACTCTTTACCATATAGGATTAAGGAAAAATTTATTGGTTAAAAACACCCATGGGCTATTTTTCCATGTTTTTTCCAAAAAAAGGTTCATCAACCCCCTCCCCACACCGCCCCCTTTTTTTTCCTCGTGTAAAAGTGATTTGTCGTAATTCTATAAGATAAAATGATCTTTTTTTTTGTACTAGAGGAATCAAAAACTCGATTGGGCTCGTACTCGCGTGACATAGGGTCGATTCTAGCTGCTACCATTATACCTCTAGGGCCTACGACAACACTCCTATCCATAAACCAAGTTACTCCGAGGGGATTTGAACCTTGGATCTCGTAGTTCACACAATACTTCATATCACAACAATCATCAATTAAATTGCCCCCCTAAAACTAAATTGTTCTTACTTTAAAAATCATCCAGATTTTCTAAACTTATATAAAAACCTTATAATTTTTTGAATTTGAAACATTTCATAGCCGACCTTTCAAGTCGAATTATTGACTCTTAAAATTATCCCTGCATGGGATTGTAACTCACCTAAAGTTTCAACCATTATGTATAGAGTCGTGTTCATATTTGGTCAACGAGGAAGCCTTCGAATGCCATTGTCCATTTAAAGTGTCTTGAAATTATGTTATGGGAGAGGATATTGTAAGGTTGTTAATTGACTTTGACATACATCTAGCTAAGCACATCATGGAATGTTAGGTTGCCTTTAAGAAAGCAACCCCTTAAAAAGGCTAATTTTAATTTTAATGTAGTTTTTTGTTTTATTATGTTTCGTTAGAAAATATTTTTATTAAATTGTCTATAAATAGTATTTTTGTTACATTAATATATATCGTAATATACATGTCAAGTGTATAAAATTTGAGTGGAGAATGATAGATTAACATTGTTAATGTCTATATATATAGGGTTTATGGATCTCGGAGATCGATTACTATTATATCTATATAATATTTGTACTAGGCAGATCCATTCAAAGGGATCACTTCTGCTGGATCAACCACAGAGTCTGAACCCGAGAATGCCGATAAAATTGAACCCGTGACCTCTCAATAAGAAAAATACTTTTAATGACGAGGACTTGACAAATTAAGCTAACCCTTCAGAAATATATATATATATATATAATAAATAAATTAGAGTGGTGAGACTTCTTATTTTTTATATAAACATATTGTTAAATTTAATTATAAATATTAAATTATATTTTTTTTAACAAGTATAAATATTTGAATTTAGACTTCTTTGATCCATAATAATTATAACAACATCTTTTAGAAAAAATTACATAAGAGATAATCTCATCTACGTGTTTCCAACCAGCTAGTGTGGTTCATCTTCAGGACAAGATGAGGAACCAGATCCAGGCAATACAATAAATAGATGTAAAGAGCAACTAACTAGCTGTTTGGGAGTAACAAACTAGTTTAACTAAAGGCATAAATTACTAATTAGGTTTTGACCAAGAAAGGTAATGGATTTAACTAAAGAAATTAAATTTATAAAAAATATTAATTAAATTTTTTTTTTTTTATTAATATTATAATAAATTCATTTTTTTCAAGTAATAATATTATTTATAACTAGTAGCTGCCTCGTGCAGCTGACCCAGGCAGCTCGGAGCCCAGACGTGGAAGAAAGCCAATAGAAAGGCTTATCAATGAAGCAACCACAATGTACATGGTAGGGACAGATGCAGGTATCAGGAAGATCTTAGAAGATTGGGAGGCACATATAAAAGATGAGGCATATTCAGAAGAGGAAATGGAGGCCTGGTATGAGGTAATCCCGAACCTAGGGAACACAAGGGGGAGACTTACACAATTCAAGCAGACTCTATACTTGTATTGGCTCATGAAGAGCCTCATGGGAAAGGCAACGGAGAAATTATCAATGGGGATGGCGCTGACTCTCAAGGACATGCCAAACTACAAGAAAGACCTACAGGCGATCCAGTTCCAGCTGTGCAAGCATGACATTCGCCTAGATCGTATTCAAAGGCATATCCCTTGTATTATCGAGCTAGTAGAAGCACCAGGAGACTCAGCTGAAGACCCGACCCCAGTTGACTCAACCTCAGAGGATCAAAAGGAATAGTCAGGTTCCTAAATGGTTTTTTCGTTTCTTAGCGGATAGCATTTACTTTAATTAATGTATACTTATGATAGACAGAAACTCATATTCTTATCATGATATAGATGTATATATAGCTTGGGTAGATCGCCTTAAACTGTATTACTTTTGGATGACATATAACGATGATAGGTGGCCAACAGACTTGGTTTCCCATTGGGCAAGTTGAAGCCACCTATCACATCTATGTGGTGTAAACTCGTCTTTTATAAATAGAAAATAGAATGTAATCCAAACTTTACAAAAAAAATATTATTAATATTAGTATTTTAATTATATTATAAATCATGTAGTTAACTTTATCAATATTACAAAATAATTAGTTATATAAAACAGTTTTAGCCCCTTATAAACTATTAATTATATATTATTGTATATATATTCTATAATATATCTATAAATAGGTTTAAAATATTCATAATCCCAATTATAACTAGTATTAACTAATTTTAAAAAATTTATAAATATATAGTTAGGTGAATTAACAAAATATTATTCTAAAGAATATTAAAATATTAGGTTGATTAAACACCGATATTGTTATAAAAAAATAAATAAATAAATAAAAATAGAAAGAGCGAGCAAAGATCTAGCATCTGCTGATGCTCCAACTATCATCTCTATTCAAATTAACAGGTCTCTTTTCAATTTCTAAGGTCTCCCTAACAATGATTCTCACCTCTTCTTTTTTTTCTTGGTAGGTAAGCACCCACGAGGGATTTGAACCAGTGACCTATAGCAAAGAGTGCCTTAACAGTGCACCCATTCACTGTCAATCCAAAGCCCCATAGGCTTCACCTCTTCAATGCATATGTGATAATTAATTTTTTAAATATTAATCATTACAAAAATAAAAATAACTCATAAAAACCAATTACACATCTTTTGATAATTTATTAGGATGATTTAATAAACAATCTTCTAGAATTCCATTTATATATTTTTTTGAAAATCCATATATGAGACTATTTGGTATAATTGTATTTATTAGCTATTTTGTAGAATAAATTAAATGGTTGGAAATAATTTTCAAAATAACATATTATTTTATTCTAAAAATAAAAATTAAATCACTTACCTTACTACCTAATCAAACTTCAAACTAAATTATCTTCAGAAAAAAAAAAAAAAAACAAAAACTATAATACCTCATTTCACATAACGGTCATCTCAGAAAAAAGCAATAACTATAATGTTCTCCTCTCAGTACAACCGTCTTCTCAGAAAAAACAAAAACAAAAACTATAATATACTCCTCTCACCACAACCTTTCTCTTTCTCTCAATGAGTTCGAATCTATCACATGAAATGCCGAAGTATATGCCCATTGGGTGGATATGCGAATTTTGTAGGTGGACCTTCTAATGACTGAGATATAATACGCCAACGGATGCGAATCTTTTGGGCTGGGAAAGAGTTCGTAAAGGTCGAATTAATTATTGGTTTAAAGTAGTAAAATTATCATGATTCAGTACCGGTTAAGGATGAGATAATAATTATTTATTATTATTTGTGTGTAAGTGTGTAATTATTATTTTAAGAAAAATTATATTTTATATTTTATTTATTTATGCTTTATATTAAAGTGGATATAGTATTCGATTGGTTTTTATTGATGCGATATAGGGTTAAGGTAAATCATACTTTCTCTAGTGCAATGACTATAAGAAAATAGAAATTTGGATTTAGTACAAAATATTTTATTTATAGTTATCGTTGGTCTAAAAGACTATAAAATAATTAATAATGTTATAAAGGGACAATTTTATAATTTTATTAGAGCTATTTGGATGCAAAGTGAGTTATAAATAAAATGAATTTTTTACTTGAAATCCGACAAAGCAAAATTTTTAATATTATTATTATTGTATCCTAGAGGAATTTGACACGTAATTACTAGTAAGTTTTTGGGGGTCGATGGCCTGTCCTCCTCTTTCTAAACCGAGTCACAACTGGGGGATTTGAACCTTGCATCTCTTTGTTTTCAAACATTTCACATTATTTCAATCACCAATTGAGCTACCCCCAAGGACGAATAAAAAATTAAAATTATTTAAAAATAAACTCTAAAACCAATATTCTAGAGAAAGTTTTTTTTGTTAATTATTTATTTAAATTATATATTTTTTAATCTCTCTCTCTCTCTCTCTCTTTATATATATATATAATTGAATTCTATTGTATAAAAAACCAGGTTACATCAAGAACTCTAAAACTTCGAAAACCATCTACTGTGTTTTTGGTGTCACACACTAGAATTGTCCAAGGTTTTTTCTTTTTTCTCTTTTCTCCTACATACATCAACATAGCTTATATGATTGTCAATTACAATTGAGGATAGGGCTATATCCTCATTTTTTAGAGAAAGCTCCATTGTTGACAGCTTAACAGAACACGAGATATCTTTATCGTTGTTTGAATGGCCAGACTCGTGGGAACACTTCTACTTGTTGATCGCCAACATAATTAATGTTGATGTTCTTTTATTCTCCTTTGTTGGGGGATTCTCCTCTACTGAGGGTTGGGACAGATCCACTGGGGGTTGCATTGGATCTTGAGATGCCGATGTGTCCGAAGTTGACTTCTACTACTAAGAACATTCCTTCTTATGGCTTGCCACATTCTTGACATTTTATGTTGTCTTCTGATACTGCCAACTACGATTGGGTTTTCTTGGCTCCGGGGAGCTGACCAACCCTTTTGAGGCAGGGCATGCATTCTGAAGATGCCTAGGTTGCTGACAAATTCTACTTCTAAAAGAAGTGTTTTCGTAATCCAAAGGCTGAGGTATTCCCTTACATCCCCTTTTAGAATGATTTTATATGGTAGAACTTCACTTAAATCTAGTTCCACACATATGTGGATGAACGAGATGAACCTGTTAACCAATCTTTCACTATCAATTTTGACAAAGCATCCTAATGAGTTTCCAATAGCTTCGAGGAAGTTCAACCTAATCCACTGAAGGGGTAAGTCTCAAAGCCCTACCCATATCGGAGTAGCCAAGGATTTCATGAAAAAGGGGGTTAAACTTCAGAAACCATCATTGAATCAATAGACTTGCACAACCTCAAAACTAGGGCCTGTGGTTGAAAACCCTTTGTCGGTCTTCAAGATTCTTGAAGACAACCACAAAATATCCTTTAGAGAAAAATAACAAATCTAAGTTCTGGGTCTAGTTCTTATGAACCCACACTCGGAGGTCAGTAGTTAGGGGCCAATCCATTGAACTAGAAAATAATTGCACGTTGTTGATAATCCATTATCTTGATCATAGTTAGAAACTCTTTCGTCTGAATCGATGGGGTATCCACTAAATGCTCCACCACAAAAGCTTGACCTGAAAGAGCCTTTGATGGTTGGGAGTTGGAGCCTGGCTTAAGGGCATCTTTGAATAACAAGGGTTTTGATATTGAAGATGTCCCATTTCCTTTGGCATCTCCTCTCAGTTGTGCAATGAGGGAAACAGAGGAATCCTTCCTGATGTTGTAATCTTTGAGTTCATTTGTTAAATTTAATTACCTCCCCTAAAAAAGGAGTCTCATCACTCCCATAGGGATACCTATCATCTTATGAATATTCTGCAAGAGATTATACATCATCTCTTACGCTGACAATGAAGCATAAGGAGTTTCTAGACAAGGTTTAAAAAAATTTGTGAATTTTTGGAAGTCAAAATCCCCAAAATCACTCTTCAACAAGATGGATTTAGGATTTGAAGATAAAGAATCGATCTCAAGAAAGCAATTCAAGAGATTCATAACAAACTTAGAAGTAAGTCTGGCTGGGAGTTATGTCAAACATTTTGTTGGCGAACCCACACCACTTATGAAGGGATCATACAACATTTCAACAAACAGTTTGCAGGGAAACATCTCGCAGAAGTGTTCATCACTCTTTGAATCCTTTTTGTGCCCCGTCCATTTTGAGAATCATACTAAGAGTTGAGTCCACTTTGAAGTTCAAACCAAAAACTGTCAAGTTAATGCTTTCAACCAATCCCCCCATGTCTAGCCTGAAGACCCCAACCATAGCCTTTTCTATGAAGATCCGTGGGCATGAACACTGCCTAGACAACAATGGACCCAAATAGAAGGGAGCGACATTGGACAAAGACATAACCCCTAGGGACCAAACAAATGGGAGTGATGCATGTCGAAGCCATAACTCATTCATTATTCGTTTGAAAGTCTATGATAGAATGGCAATCAACCCTCCACCGACTGAGTCCACCCGCATATGGCAATCACTTGCTTGGAACCTCCTCCTATGGGAATAATAATGTCATGGCCATCGATGGTGGCGCCTTCTAAGGATCTATGAATACCAAAAACCCTAGCCTTCCTCTTATCCTCCATCACTCCAATAGATCTATGAGACATCACTTTCTTCTCTATATAAATTTTGAATAAACAACAACTTTGCATTTTGTTTGGGGTCATAATATTACTTCTAGTAATTTAATAGAAATATATGCATTGATACGTTAGTTAAAATTAGCCATTAAAGTTAACATTCAATCTTTGATTATGGTTGAAACTCAAAGTTCATCATAGGCAAAGTGGGTTCAAACAATTTTAGAGTTAATCATACTCTAGAGTAAGTATTATATCGAGTTGAAAAAGAGGTGCTCAACTTTTCTAACATCAATAAGTTATGGATCATTTTGTTATTGAACTCATCCTCTTAAAAGATAGGTTATTAGCATCAATGGAAACCAAGTCAATTAACCCATTATACAGTATGAACATGAGGTTTAAGTCACATAATAAAGATTTAAAGCATCACACAATTTAATGTGCAATCAACATAATGCTTGTAGGGGTAGTTATGGGATGAGATGGGGGGCTCCTTGGTGCATGCCCTAGTTATGCAGTCACAAGTTAATGAATGTGGGAGCAATGTATCCCTTTGTTGCGGTGAGATTAAGACACACTAGAGGGCACCACCTAGGAAGAGGCGTTGGTTCATAAGATCCCTAGCAATGTATGTTTTTTCGTTTGGGGTTTCCTTTCTTGATCCATTACTTCATACTTAGAGTGAGCATACTCGTTTGATATTCATGTTTAGAAAGCTCTTAATTGTTGAATTTGTTTTTTCATTGCGAAGTTTTGTCAGTTTAATTTCACATCAAATTTGATGCTTTCATGTTCCATTATTTTAAAGTGGTGTATTTATGATTAGTTCATGGTTTTGGGAAGGCATGGGCTTATATTTGGTTTCTTGATAATGGGAGATGTTATTTCCATTTTGTTTCACAATTTTTTTCATGCTATTATTCTAGGAGGGTGTTTATTCTTTGGGCCTGTAGTGAATACTTCCAAATTTTTTAGGGTTGGCACCTTTAAATCCTATCACCTCTATTTAGCATCTTACTCTTTTTGGGTTTGAGCATAGTTCATTCTATGGTGTTTATGTAGGTGAATTTAATGCTCTATATTTTTTTCTAATAATGGATCGTCGAGAATTGAGGGAGGTTAAGAGGGCTGTAAGGAACCATAAAAAAAACATCTAGGTAAACATGGCATCAATTTTCTTAACAACTACAAAGTTCATGAGAATGAACAATAGACAATTACTCAGGTTGCAACAATTATCTCTACACTTGTATATCAGAAGTGTCAAATAGCAACTCTAGAAGTAGAGTGTAATATGCTTTGTGCCATGGCGATTAACATGAGCAAATGAGATCATTTAGTGGTGCCAAACCAGGTCCAATTTGTTAACTCAAATTGTGGTAAATAGAATGAGGTCTTACAACGCACCAACTTGATAATATAGTAGATTTTGAATAGCCAACTCCAAACCCCAAGAAATATAGCACTAGAAGAAATGACAAGTAAACATACCTTTTATTATATTGTAAGGTTATTAGACTATCATGTTAATTTTATAAAATATACACCTTTCAAAATTACTAGGCACTTCTACTTTTAGACATTATTAGATTAGATTGTTGTATTATAAATGGAATTGTCTTTAGTGCGACTTTTTGGACTTTTCGGGAATCTGGCTGAAAATTTTGAGGTGAAATCTTCATTTGTGTTATTTAAACTGGTTTTTTGACTGTGTATATGGATTCAACACCCTGAAAAACCCTTAGGGCACTTAGATTGTGTAGGGGTTACCTATCAAACTTGTGATTTCAATAAATTCCTGCTGGATTTTAGAGAAATTAGACCTGAAAAACCCACCGGAAAATATTCCAAAAAGTCTCACTAAATACAACTTGATTATAACTTACATAAACTTCTGTTATATTCATAAATGTACTCCCTCAACTTCAATTTTAGATTAACATTAATCTCCCACTTAGTGTTAAAAAAAAATCTTCCTCCACTATAAAGTAAAATAGTAAAATAATAATAATTTATTAGTTAAAATAATTGTTATTCAAGAGCCAACCTCTTAAGGAGGAGTTTTTAGGTTGAGATGACCTAAATAAGGATACAAATACATATAGATTACTTAGATAAGCATACATAGACTCTCTGTTGTAACTATGTTGTGTTTTAGTGGGAAAAATGCAAGAATAAAATAAATATATGTATTTTTTTACTTCAAATAAATGGGTAGGGAGTTTTCTATAAAAAGTGTAAAATTTTGAGTCCGTGCCAAAACCCTTACATAATTCAATTTATTAAGCTTTATCAAAACTATGGATTTTGAAGTCCAACATATATGTAATATGAGCTTATGACATATTTTCCCTATAATTCGAAAGAGATGTCTACCATATATCATGACAAAAGTACCCAAAAGCAACCTATATTTGCATTTCATAAAAAACAAAATTTAACATAATGATTCAACACTGGAACTAATCATCTTGGATGGCCAGGTGGTTGAGCTGACCTTCCTTTCTTTTTTGTTGATGCCTCCTTTGACTTGGGGTCTTTTGGTGTAAGCAGCAAACCGACATTGTATAATTCCTCTATCTCCTCCGGATTACAGTATATTATTGTTAACTCCATCTTGAATTCACGTTGAAGCCGATCAATCTTAGCTTGCATTAGCTCAAGCTGTGAGTTAACAATCATCTGTAGTGAATTACAAGCCTTCTCCTCCGCCTCCTGTCTCGCTTTGTATCCCAATTACATGCTTTCCATCGCTGCAAGGACCTTATCTAAGATGATATTAATGTCCACCAAATCAAACTCCCAAGAAGAAGTATTGCCTTTATCCATGACACATGAATTGGATGACTGCAACAACTTAAAGAGACAAACTCTGAAATGGCTAAGACGAGAAGAGCTTACGTTGCATGAAGACACAGAGGGGATATAAATACCAGAATTTTGAGCACAAACATGATATATTTCTCCACTATAACAAACCATTAATCCTCTAAGTACTGCGGCCTCCTCCATTGAATGCAAACCTGGAAGATTTTGGGCGAAACCACTAGTTGATCTTTGTTGGAAAACCCACTTGCAACAGTAATTATTTGGATGAGACTCCAACTGAATGCGAATTAAATAATTTAACCTCAAATTTCTAATTAACCTCAACCCAACATCCGAGCAAAGATGACCCATGCAACACAGGGGGCAGATCATTGTCCAAGTGGTGATGAGGAAATGACAGGGATATGTGCCTTGAGAAAAGGTCGAGATCTCTCCTCAAGAGACGACCTCCAACTCACTCTATGCCTCAAGTCCTAAGACCATGAGTGTTATCTAATCCCATATGACCTCCAATTAACTCTATGCCTCAAGTCCTAAGACTTTGAGTGCTATCTAATCCCATACTTCATAATTAATTTGACATTCCTTTTTGTTGTTTGTTCATCACTTATAAATATTGATTCCATTAAGCGGCTGTGGATTTTCAAGGCAGAGGATAATTGATTTTTTGACTATGATTAACTTCCAATATTCCTTGTTGCATCCTTGCTCCACTATTTGCTAAGACAACTGCAAAGGAATTTAAATTCCTTAGCACATGCAAATATTCAACCTTTTCAAATTGTTGAAGTTGGAGAATCCTTGCCTCTAGAGGAGAAGATGGCTCTTTACACTGGCAATAAATCTCCCAAATCCATTGGATAACAATCATTGAGCCACCAAAAATCATGATTTCCTAAATTTTCTGATCAATTGCTAGATTTAGACCTTTCTAGAGTGCAAAGAACCCAACTTGATTATTTGTTGCCACTTGCAGTCCCCATGCAAATTGTATCTCTATTTGTCCTTCAAAACAAAAAATCACCACTCTTGCTCTTGCCACTCCTTATATGTAATTTGTTT
>APFE030056803.1:149100-170723 GCA_000404065.3 Pinus taeda | reverse complement strand
TATTATTATTTTATATCTTTAAAATAACAATAAATTTAACTTATCATCAATATGTTACTATCAAAATAATTTTTGATATGGCCGAATCTAGTTTAATATCAATATCTTACTAATAAAATATAGCGCACTGAATTTTGATCAAATAATTCTAGAGCAGCACTGAATTTAGTTTACAACATGTCTAAATTACAGTGTAATTTGATTTGACCATTGATATTTTTTCATCTTAAATTAAAACAAATTAGTATTAAATTAACTGTGGAACTATATTGATGGATGGATTGTAATGCATTTTGATCCTCCACAGAAGTGGGCTAGGAGATTGAGTTATTCCTTCCAATGGCGGCCGTCAGAACTGTCGCTGCTGCTAATGTTATTCAGTGTCGATTGGCCTCCAACAATGCAAATTCGATTGTGAGAAGCAGGCCTGCTGTCCTTTCTCTGCAATGCACTTTTCCTTCTGTGAAAGCACTGAAGCAACAGAGATGGCTGCATGCGAAGCCAAGAGGTTTCACCTGCAGGGCTCTCTACAGGCCAGAGATCGAGACTAAAGAGGATGGCACCCCACAAACACTGGATTACAGAGTTTTCTTCTTTGACAAATCTAGGAAGAAGGTAATGTCTTTCTATTGTTTTGTTCCAGTGTTTCAGATTGGTTGTCCCCGCGAATTCACTGTTGGGCGTTTGCGCTTTAACAGTGCAATAATTTAATGCGTTCAGAATTCCTTTTACTGGATTAGAAAATCATGGTAAGATTCAATCTCCCAACTTTACAGAGGCTGTACTTTTCCATTTGGGTAGATCACCTAGGTTTGGCTTTGCGAAATGTTAGGCCACCTGCAACTTTTCAATCGATTAATACCGTATGGTTTGAACACATAATCTCTTGTTGGCTAATGAAAAGCATGGACAAACCTAGGACTCATATGGCAGACTTACTGTTGGGGAATCTTAAACCTGCGCCCTTTCACTGCATTCATCACTTACAAACGAATTGCTAGTGCTTTTTTTTTGATTTAAAAACTATCAAATATTTTGGGGATATTATACTAGCATTAATGCACAAGATCCAATCATAACACCGGAGTTAAGCATCCTTTGGCTAGAGTAGTCTAGTGGTAGCTGACTTTCATGCATAGTTTTCAAGGAAGACTTTATGGGACAACTGAAAGCACAATGCTCTAAATGGGTAACCTGTAGATTTGAATCTACTTGTGTTTGTGCCTGTTTATTTCACTTCTGCTTTTACTGTTGCTGCTCTTTTGTTTCTTTACTTATCTGTTTTGGCTTTTAGCTTTTAGGAGTGGCCTTTACGCTACCACTGCTTATAACTATTAATGTACTTTGAGTCCCATTGACCTACTGTTTTGGTCATTTTGACATATTAATTATATTATGTTATTTTATCTTCGCACAATGATGTATGAGACCTGCAAGTTTTATTCAAACTGTGCAAGAAAGATTTGCATACTCCAATGGTTAGTCCTATTAATAGATGAGTTCGAAGTCGCACCATTCACCGGTTTGCATTACGTACATATTTCTTATTATATCAATCCCACTTTTTTCTGTTTTCTTAGCGCAAAGTTTTTTGTCGCCTACCCAAATGTTTCTTGAGATTTGAAAGCTTCATTATTCTAGAGCGTATGTCATGGCAAAGAAACTCTTTTGATGTGGTTTGACCTCTCAGAAAAACTCTTAAACCTCAAAACAGTCAGTTGATTGAAAAAATATCTATTGGATTTTGTTAAAAGAACCATGTTCTGGGGAAAATTGACCCTTGCTTTTGTTCTTTACAAACGGTTTTTTGAATTTTCCGAAATTTTTGCAAGTCATATAAGCACAGGAAAATATGACAACATCCATAGTTAAATACCAGAAGATGATATATGCTATTGGTATTTTTAAAACTGTGACGTTACTTGAATGATAACAAAAAGACATGGCTTTACTAGAATGGCAATAGTACAAAATAGCCTCGGCTGTGCCATGAGGCAAGAACAAAATCCAAATTGCTTTTCAAATCAAGCTTTGCACCCTTCCCTATGATTCTTGGGTTCAGGAGGCCCAAATTTTCTTACTTCATACAGACTTCCTTTCGTTCCCTGAGTTACAGGAATAATGCCTTACAAACTGATTGCATAATGGTAAACAAAAATACAACATGATTAGTCTTTCATAACTTTTCAGAACTTTTACTGGATGTTAGTTCTTTTATTCTTACGAGATCATCTGTCTGCTGGAGAGGTTCCTTCTCATAGTTGGACATCAGAGAGGCTTTCTGTCTGTTGAACTGGAACATGTGGGATAGGTGTCAAAAGGCACACCTTCCCCTGGAGTTTCCTTGCGGATCAAGTTTTTCTGTGCCTTTCCATGTTGATTATCTTTCTTGCAGATCGTCGCTGGGGAAGGAGCCTCCACCCATGAAGCTGCAGGGGGCAGCACTTTCTCAGCTGCATTCGGATTTGATGGTTCAACTGATTTCTCCCCTCATTAAGCTTTTCTAAGATCTAAATTTTGATGGGAATTGACTGGTTGAACCTCTGGGATATTTCCACCTTTTCAAGAGCTTGACCTTGAACTTCTCCCAGGTTTTTTGGAGGGCTGAATTCCTGTCCTCCACACCCTGGCCTTCTCCTCCTCCTTTCGGCAATTTGAAAATCGCCAAGGGTCACTTTTTCCAACTCTGGCTTCTCAGGCTTTCTCTCCTCCACTAGCTAAACTTGGGGAATGTTCAATCCTTCCTTTTTCCTTGGGCACATTGCCATTAAATGACTAGTTTTCTACATACTCTACAACAGAAGGAACTGCTCTCCTAGACCAATTCCTGGTTTCATTGGGTTCCTTCCTGTCCCAGACTAATCTTGTCTTGGAGCTCCTTGCACATATCTATCTCTACACATACTCATGAAGGAGAATAAACCATCCTCATAATCGCTATGATCACAGCTGATGAAATTGCCCAAGCTGTTGCTTATTTTATTTAAGGTATCGTCCTCCAAAAAGTGCATAGGCACTGGGCAGATTTCGGAGCCTCACTCAAAGGGGAGTTGAGCAGATTGTCGTTCTTGGATGAAAATCTGGGGACCAAGGATTGAAGTAGAGGCCCCCTCTTCCACAGAACCATGGCCTTCATTTTAAATCTTCCACCTCTTATCTTCCTCAGAAAACAAAACCGTAATTAAACCTTTTTAACAAAACCATACCATATAATTGTCTTCCCACCTGATTTCCAGCTAGTCCATGAGCACAAATGTGTATGGCCATATTCCATTGAACCAACAGACTAAGGTTTTCTTTGTCAAACATCCAATATTTCTCCTTGTTAGATCCGAGTGGAGTTGCAGCACTGGGATGAGGGGAGCCCTCTTTACAATAAATGCCTGGGGTGCTTCTACTTGGCCCCACTTGCCACTGTCACCAGATTTGATTCCTATTCTGATCTCAAAAGAGGAAGCCAGAGGTGCTAGGGCCTCTTTAAAGGATCTTCCATCAAGATGAGACATTGTTACTGAGATCCAAGGAGATGCTGATGAGCTCAGCTTGAGGATGAATTTCTGCACCACTGGGGCAAGTCCTAGCTTCAGCACCGAAAACTTCAGAAGATTTCAAGTAGACAACAGGAGCTCTCATGGCGACTAGGGTAAACCCTAGCTATTGAAGTGCAAGACATGGATCACCGATTTGCTTCACATTTATTGCATCCTTGCTTACTTGCAGCTATTAATCCTCTGAAAAATAATATTGCTAACATACTAGATTGCACATTCTTTTAGGTATAGGTTCTATGATCTAGCCCAAAACTGATACTAATGCAGTATTTTCATTTATCCTCAATCTACAATGTTTACTTTTTCTAGGAACTTCAGCAATAGAAATGCACTGTGCTTAACATTACAAGGCATTCATGTTAATGTCTTTACTGCCAATTTTGCTAGTGAGAAATCTGAGGAGGTCTTGAATCAGTGCCTTCAAGTCGTCCCCTCCAAACTTTATGCAGAAGATATAGATTCCTGTGAATTAAAACTTGTCTTGGAAGAGCTTAAAATAGCTCTTGTAACATGGTCATTGAACCCTGTGAAGTCCCCAGTAGCTTTGTTGTTAAAATTGGCAACTAGGGCCAAACTCCACATGGGTCATCTTATTTATGACAGCTGATATTTTTCTTGGATTCCTCTCTCTGAGAGGTGTAGGATTGATCTAAATATCATTCGATTCTGACATGTAAAAATGAAGATATGAATTTATTTATATTATTGACAAATTGTCAAGGTCGGCCAGCAAGCAAAACAGGCATTCAAACCCCCAGCTCATCCTCAACGTTGCATATAAAAGGAGACCTAAAATCATTTTATCATCATCTCATCTTCTCACATCTCTCTCTACTCACTTGATTGGGTACGCTAATCTTGGCAGCTATCTCTCACACGTGGGAAGGAAGGAGGACATTTTCTGTTTGACTACGTTGACCAGCTTTGACCAAATTTTAGAGGCTGTATTTTGGTCTGCGTTGACCAGTGTTGACCTCCTTTTGACTGCGGATTGGGTGAGGTATCTTCTCCTTGGCAGGCCGCAGATCTGGGCACTGAAATCGAGGTGATCTGACCTCATTTGACCAGCATTGACTGCCCTAGATCTGGCCGCAATTTGACTTTCGTTGACCAGTCTTTGACTGGACTTTTTCAGACTGTTTTGGGCTGATTGGGCTTGCTGTTTGGAGGCCGAAGTTGACTGAAGTTGACTGATTCGCTGAGGGTCAAATCTGCCCTGTTGACCAGCGTTGACTTTTCTGGTTAAGGCTCTTTTGCTAATGTTATAAATTATCGGATTTGTAAATTGTACTATCTCTCTTTGTTGAACTATTGAAGACTAAAAGAAGATTTGATCAAGGGTTTCCCCACATTGAGGTTTGTGCTTGGCTGGTGCCACATCTTGTGTCATCTTGTCTTCTACTATTTATATTTATGTTCTATCTGCATTTTACTATCATACTGATGTGATTGCTAAACTGGATATTGATATATGGCTAATAAAGAAATTGAAGTAAACTGTTCTTAAGCATAGAACATACCATTTTTACCCAAAATTAACATGGTATCAGAGCTGAGGTGAAGACAAAGCCCAAGCAAGAGTGAAAGAGCAATCACCAAAGACAGTTGGACAAGGACAAAAGGCTCAATGGGTTCCTCATCCCACTTCTCGGCTGAAGACAAGCTCCGCGAAAAGTCTGACTATCATGGATGGAAGATGGCTCTTGATTTAACCTTGGAAGAACAAGAAGTGTTGGATTATGTGAAGGGTAAAATCCTTGAGTCTCCTTCAAATGCACCGGCTGCTGCAAAGACCAAGTACAATAGGGCTGAAGTCAAAGCAAAGAAGATTATCAGGGATTCCATTGACAAGCATCTAGTGCCCTGCATCTTCGAATTGAAGACCTTCAAGGAGATCTACGACAGGTTGGTCGACATGCTCACGGTTGTAATGCTAATCAAATTCTATTTCTCAAGAATAAGTTGAAGGATATTAAGAAGGGCAAGGACGAGGATATTCAATCCTATTTCTTGAGGATTACTGAGATCCAGAATGATCTACTCTCGATTGGAGAAGTCATTCCTGACAGGGAACTCACTCTCACCACCCTTGGAGGACTCCCACCTGAGTGGTATGTATTTAGAACCATCGTCCTCAACAACAATGATTGGATTCCAGGGTTTGAAGAATTGATGTCAAGATGCATTCAAGAAGAAACAAGAATGGTGGAGCAAGAAATGCCTTTTAATAGAAGCAACCACACTGCTTTCTTCACTCATGCCAAAAGGAGAAATCTAAAGGCCATTTCCATGGAAAGCCTAGATCTAAGGGAGGAATGAAGGGCAGGTACTTTGTTTGCAATAAGTTTGGCCACTATGCAAGAGAGTGTCTAAATAGAAGGGACACATCACATGATGATGATCACAATCATTCCAGGGGTAACTTCAACAACAACAACCAAAGGGATGGCAGGTTCAATGGCAAACGAAAAATGAATGCGGGGCATCATGGAAATGGTCAACCCTCCAAGAAATCAGGGAACTCCAGGTATGAAGAATCAAATGTTGTTAACAATAAGCAAAATGAGTACTATCTTATATCGACCCTCTCCACTGCCTCTCCTTCGGACACTTTGGGAAATTGGCTGATTCATAGTGGTGCCTCAAGGCACTTCATCGGATACAAGGAAGCTCTCTCTAATCTGATAGAGAAGGAGACAAACTTGGAGATTATCCCTTGGAGACAATACCACCTATCCTGTGAAGGGAGTAGGGAATGTTACCCTTCAATTGAATCAAGATAACACGATTCATTTACAACAAGTCCTATATGTACCTGATCTCAAGAAGAACTTGGTGTCCATCTCGGCAATGGAAGACAAAGGATACAATGTGGCATTCATCGATGGAAAGGTATGTGTTTGGAAAAGAAATTTTAAAGATGCTTTTACTCTTGGGTTCAGGGTTGACACTTTGTATCAAGTTGGAGGAAGTCCATTGGGAGCCATGTCTTGCGACACATCTCTACAATCTGAACTATGGCACCGGAGGTTTGCCCATCTTCATTATAAGGCCCTACCCTATGTGAGACAAATGGTGACAGGTATGCCCGGGACCATTCCCCTCAAGTAATAGCAAGACCACAGATATATTGCAATTGATTCACTCCGACGTATTTGGTATGATGCTCGTAAACTCTTTAGGAGGATACTCATATTATCTCACCTTTTTGAATGATTATTCTCGCAAGATCTAGATCTACTTCTTGAAGAAAAAGGATGAAGTGTTCGCCTGGTTCTGACACTTCAAAGCCTTGATCGAAAACCAATCCGAGAAGAAAATTAAGATATTGACGATAGATAATGGGACAGAGCACGAATCCAATGAATTCCAAGATTATTGCAGAGAAGCTGGTATTAAGAGGGAGACTACAACGCCATACACTCCTGAGCATAATGGTGTGGCTGAAAGGAAGAATCTTACTATTGTAGAAGCTGTTTGTGCCATGCTTCATGATCAAGGGCTTCTGAAGTTCCTATGGGCTGAAGCTGCAAATACGGCCGTGTATGTTCAAAACCAATGCCCTCATCAAGCATTGAACTCCAAGACTCTCGAAGAAATGTTCACTGGTAAGAAACCCGATGTCTCTCATTTTAGAATTTTTGGAAGTCACGTATATTTTCATGTGTCAAAAGAGAAAAGAGGCAAGTTGGGTCATCTGGGAAGAAAGGAATCTTTGTGGGCTACAGTGAAAATTCTAAGGGCTATAGAATTTATGTGGCTAGTCAAAGGGAAGTTGAGATAAGTCATGATGTCACCTTTAACGAAGATATGTGCCTGAACAAGATTAACAACCTTCCTATTCCAAGGAAGGACAAAGACGCTGACACCAGAAAATAGGGTGCAAAAGAGGATGAAACGATGCTTGATGTTGATGAACCTATGGATCCTATTGATCCTCCTCCCCAAGAGCCCTCCTCCTCCAAGAGGAGACCCTCATGGCTTAGGGAGACTCTCGAAGATGCCAAGAGAGTCGAGACATATTGCACCGAGGGGGACTTTCCGTGAGAGCAAGAAGCCGAACAGGTATCAAGGATACTTGACCATCATGAGCACTATCATTCAAAATGAGCCTTCATCATTTGAAGAAGCCGTGAAGCAACAAGTACGGAAGGATGATATGAATGAAGAATACGAGTCAATTATGAAGAATGATGTCTGGGATGTGGTCCTTAAACCCTAGGACAAATTGGTTGTCACCTATAAGTGGCTCTACAAAATCAAGCATGGAGTTGATGGAAGTGCAGAAAAGTTCAAGGCTCGCTTTGTTGCTCGAGGCTTCTCTCAAAAGGAAGGTGTGAAGAATGATGTCTGGGATGTGGTCCCTAAACCCCAGGACAGATCGGTTGTCACCTATAAGTGGCTCTACAAAATCAAGCATGGAGCTGATGGAAGTGCAGAAAAGTTCAAGGCTCGCTTTGTTGCTCGAGGCTTCTTTCAAAAGGAAGGTGTGAAGAATGATGTCTGGGATGTGGTCCCTAAACCTCATGACAAATCAATTGTCACCTATAAGTGGCTTTACAAAATCAAGCATGGAGCTGATGGAAGTGCAGAAAAGTTCAAGGCTTGCTTTGTTGCTCGTGGCTTCTCTGAAAAGGAAGGTGTAGATTACCATGAGATATTTGCATCTGTTGCCCGATACACCACCATTCACTTGATCATAGCCCTTATTACCTCGCAAGGATGGAACTTACATCAGATGGATGTCAAGACCGCTTTCTTGCATGGTTCGATCAAAGAGGAAGTCTATGTGGAACAACCCGAGGGATTTGAGATTCATGACTGAGAATCTCATGTATGTAGGTTGAAGAAAGCTCTCTATGGCTTGAAGCAAGCACCTCGGGCTTGGTATGAGAGGATTGATAGCTATCTGATGAAGCTGAGATTCACTAGTGAAGCCGATCCGGACCTTTACTTTAAGGTTGAAAATGATAAACCTCTCATTCTGTTACTTTATGTGGACGACCTCTTTCTGACAGGTGCAAACCGTCTCATTCACAAATGTAAGAGGGAGTTGGCTTCCAAATTTGAGATGAAGGACCTTGGATTGATGCACTACTTCCTGGGGTTGGAGGTTTGGCAAAAGTCAGGAGAAATTTTCCTATCTCAAGGAAATATGTTGTGAAGATATTGGAAAGATTTGGGATGGTGGACTGCAAGCCTGTAACTACTTCGATGGAACTTTGGGCTGGCAGTGTGGTGGATCTCAAGAGCACTTCTGAATGCTGTTTTTCTTTGGGTTTTGCTTCGATTCCTAGATGAGCAGGAAGCAGAAATCGATTGCCTTGAGCACTGCCGAGGCCGAATACATAGTTGCTAGTATGGCCTCCTAAGAAGCTGTCTGGGTGAGGAAACTCTTCAGTGAGTTGGATACCACTGTGATCTTTGCGACAACCAGAGTGGGATTCGATTATCAAAGAATCCTGTGTTTCATGATCGCTCCAAGCATATAGATATCAGGTACCACTTTATCTGAGACATGGTACAACGAGGAGCAATAAGGCTCCATCACATTGGGACTAATGAGCAGGTCGCCAATATTATGACAAGGCCTCTGGGGAAGGTCAAATTCTTGGCCTTTCGAGAACGACTTGGAGTTGTGGAGAGAGTCGAGACCCTCTTATGAAGGTCCTGTATGAGATGGACATTGAGCTCTGGGAGCTCCGGGGGGGGGCTTGGGGTACTTCTTGGAGCGATGAGCAACCATAGGGTGAGTGGTTCAACCTTCCCCTAGTGGTTTTCTGTGTACAGGGTGAGTGGTTCAACCTTCCCCTACGATACCCCTTGGCGACATGTAGGGAGGATGAGTGGTTCATCCTTCTCCTGCTAAGACATCCTATCCATGCAGTTTGGGACTCATGGGAAGTACCTCTCATCTGGCCAATGAGTAGGGAAATGAGGATAGGGACCATACTACTATCGATGGACGCATCGTGTACTATCGTACTCCCTATGCTAGGATGACCGATATTGATCTGGGATCAATTGGAACTGACTACGGGTCAGTAAGATTGGTATGAGACACTCTCTTTTGATTGGAACTGACTTCGGGTCAGTAAGAGTGTTATGAGACTCTCTTTTGATTGGGACTAACTTTGGGTCAGTAGAGAATGATATGATACATTCTCAATCACTTCTTCTTCTTCATAGTTCAACAGAGCAGAGAAGTGCATTGATGGCAGACATAGTATAGATTGGCAGATGGAGTTCTCCCTAGTTGGGAGGGAGTGTTAAAATTGGCAACTAGGGCCAAACTCCACATGGGTCATCTTATTTATGACCACTGGTATTTTTCTTGGATTCCTCTCTCCGAGAGGTGTAGGATTGATCTAAAGATCACCCGATTCTGACATGTAAAAATGAAGATATGAATTTATTTATATTATGGACAAATTGTCAAGGTCGGCTAGCAAGCAAAATAGGTATTCAAACCCCCAGCAAATCCTCAATGTTGCATATAAAAGGAGACCTAAAATCATTTTATCATCTTCTCATCTTCTCACATCTCTCTCTCCTCACTTGATTGGGTAAGCTAATCTAGGCAACTATCTCTCGCGTGTGAAAGAAAGAGGACGTTTTCTGTTTGACTGCGTTGACCAGCATTGACCGAATTTCAGAGGTTGTATTTTGGGTTGTGTTGACTAGCATTGACCTCCTTTTGATTGCGGATTAGGTGAGGTATCTTCTCCTTGGCAGGCTGCAGATCTGGGCACTGAAATTTAGGTGATTTGACCTTTCATTTGACCAGTGTTGACTGCCCTAGATCTGGCCCCAGTTTGACTTTTGTTGACCAACCTTTGACTAGAATTTTTTCAAACTGTTTTGGGCTTGCTGTTTGGAGGCCGAAATTGATTGAAGTTGACCGATTTGCTGATGGTCAAATCTGACCTGGTGACCAGCATTGACTTTTCTGATTAGGGCTTTTTTGCTGCTGTTATAAATTATCAGATTTGTAAATTGTACTATCTCTCTCTACTGAACTATTGAAGACTAAAAGAAGATTTGATCAAGGGTTTCCCCACATTGGGGTTTGTCCCTGGTTGGTGCCACATCTTGTGTCTTCTTGTTTTGGCTTGTCTTCTACTGTTTATATTTATATTCTATCTGTATTTCACTATCATGCTGATGTGATTGCTAAACTGGATATTGATATTGGGCTAATAAAGAAATTGAAGTAAATTGCTCTTAATCATAGAACATACCATTGTTACCTAAAATTAACATTTGTGCAGTTTAGAGCAAAATCATTTTAATCTCTGTGGATTCACTATAGTCTTTGCCCTAGGAATTAAATTCCTCCTTAAGAGGGTTGTTAGGCCCGAGCAAATGAGTGCTTTTAGGGTGAATGGTATGCAATGAACTTTTATTCAAACTAGCACACTGCTGCCGCAAGTATAGATATGAACTTGCAAATTACGGAGAGATGGATATATGCAAACTCAGAGTAACAACAATGAGAGCCAAACACATTAGTTTTCAGGGCACCTTCACACCAAGGGGTGGGTTGACCCTGCATGTCCAAATTTAAATGGAGGAAAAACTATCCAACAAAAATTGTGTTTTATGAATAGTTGAAATGATAGGAGATACAAAAAAGTGGAAATGCCCTTTTTTACACAAAAAGAGAGAAAACATAGGCTTTAGGCATGCATTACTTAGGTCGTTGACATGAAACTGACCTTTTACAATCATTGAAATGTAATACCTAGGGACAAACCGGTATTACCAAATGTAAGATTACATACAAAATAACTAATGCATATAGTGCATACCAATGTTGTGAAAATCGCGATCGGGATTAAATGGATGCGGGGAACAAATCGGAAAAAATCTGAAAAATCGGGAAAAAATCGGAAAAAATCGGGAAAAAATCGTTTGGTACAAAAATATTCATTTTTTTTCAATTTTTTTAATATCTAAACCATCTACAACATAAAATAAATACATTGACACATAAATATGATAAAAAAACTAATATATAAGATGTTTAATATCATTTCTAGCGCTAAAATCACACATAACAATGAATAGTAAGTCCTGACTCCTGAGTCCCAACTCAGCCTCAAAATATCAACAAAAAATATGATAATGTATCTCATCATGTCATAATGTCATATACAATAAAATGAAAGTCTAATCCTATTGATTTCCTCTGCCCCTCTTGCGAGAAAATGCCATAGCTTTCCCTTTCCCTCTAGATGTAAGATGTTGGTGCCTGTGCTGGTGGAGATGGCAGTGGAGTCTGATGTGCTCTAGAAGCTAAAGAACTAGAAGTAGGAGCTATAAGAGGTAGACCACGTCCTCTACTGGTGGCAGGGGTAGCCTGGGCAGGTGGTGTCACCTGGAAACATTATAATCTCCCAATCTTGAAATCCTGAAAAACTGATAAGTCTGCTGGATTTTAAATGAAATCTAAAATTCTACTTTCTCCATATGAAATCCAATGAGGCTGGAACCACTCTCAAACATTCTGAGTCATTTCATGGTAATGTTAAAAATTTAAGTAAAAGGATGAAAATGAAGATTAAGGAGAATGTCACTTTTACTTTAAGAATTCAACATTACCATGAATAACATATCCATACTAGGGCCTAGACGTGATCATTAAGCTGCCCCACTCACAAATTATTTGTTTCTTTCAAATGAGCAATTGAAAAACCAAAAAAATACTTATAAAATCGTGCTGCCCCGACCCACCACGATTTTTTTCAGTAAAATTCGGCAAAAAAATTTTAGGCGATTTTTTCGTATAAAAATCGCGATTTGATCGGCGAAACGAAAAAATCACGATTTTTTCATTACATCTCCCTTCGGTAGTTGTGTGAAAGAAAGCAGTCGTCACGGACCAGAGCTTTCCCCCTTCACGATTCATTCATCAGACAACACCAGTAGGCTATGATATCCTCATGGTTGTGGCTTTGTGGTCCTCAGACCTTTCTATTCTTTTTCCTCATGGCTAAGATCTTGTTTTTAAATATAGAGGTCCATTTTATAGGAGATTGCTTTTGCACTCCCCTTTGGAGCAATTGTATGTATGTGGAAGGAAAAGCAATTATGATATTGTTATTGATTTGCCAAACCATTGTTATGTACTTTTTCAGGTCTGAAGATGTGTAACTTGTGGTTTACCTTGGTACATTCTCTTGTATACCAATTTACTTTGAATTTGTCAATATCATGGCAGAACTGTTTGGATGGCAGAACTGCATTGGGCTTGAACTTTTCTAAAAAATTAAGTTGTATTTAAAGGAATATGGTGTCCAAAAAGCATAGAACTCCAAACATCAAATCTCTTTGCTCCTTGTAGGCTTGAACCAACATCTCTTCTAGAGAAATTCAACAATTCTAATTTAATAATCCTATCAGTCTCTCTTTGTACCTTTTGGGACAATTGTTAGTTAGGCCGATATGCCTTCCTTTGAAAGAGCATTTCGTCGTCCTTTTGATTCTCAGATAGACATCTGGCGCATCTGGTTTAATTGACATCTGGCCTGTGTTTATGTGCTCTGATTGACATATGTTCAAGTTAAATATCTCATACATCGGCATGGAAAGCGAGCTATACTGTTAATCGCCATAACTGTGGCATGCGGGGCACTGTCTCTTGTCAGCGCCACAACCTGCCTGGTGATTTGTCTTGTGAAAATGGAGCGCAAGAGACGATGACTGAGAGAAACCAGTGGTGAACAAGAGAATAAACTGATCATGTTCTACAACCCAATTTCTTACGCCAATGCTCTGGAAGCCACAGGGCATTTTGATGAAGAACATGTACTGAGCAGAACTAGGTATGGAATCGTGTTCAAGGCATGTTTGCAGGATGGAACAGTGCTATCAATCAGGAGATTAGCAGACGGACCAATCGAGGAGAGTGTCTTCAGACAAGAAGCAGAGGCTTTGGGAAAAGTGAAGCACAAGAATCTAACAGTCCTGAGAGGATATTATGTGAACCAAGACATGAGGCTACTGGTTTACGATTACATGCCCAATAGAAACTTGGCAACTCTTTTGCAAGAAGCCTCTCATCAAGATGGCCATGTTCTCAATTGGCCCAAGAGGCATCTCATTGCTCTGGGAATAGCTTGAGGCCTGGCATTTCTTCACACCAACGTGCACCTGACCATTATCCATGGCGATGTGAAGCCAAACAATGTGCAATTCGACAGAGATTTTGAAGCCCATCTCTTAGATTTTGGCCTGGATAGACTGGCAGCCATTCCAGCAGATCCCTCTTCATCTGCACCCACCCCTGCTGGCTCTATGGGGTAAGTTGCTTTTGAAATAAATTCAACGGGGCAGATGACAAAAGAATCTGATGTCTACAACTTCGGAATTGTATTGCTGGAACTTCTTACTGGTAGGAGGCCGGTCATGTTCACCCAGGACGAAGATATAGTGAAATGGGTGAAGAGACAACTTCAAACAGGGCAGATTTCATAGCTGTTTGATCCAAGCCTTCTGGTACTAGATCCAGAATCTTCAGAGTGGGAGGAGTTTCTGCTGGCAGTGAAAGTGGCTCTTCTGTGCACAGCCCCTGCACAGCCCTTGATCCTCTGGACAGGCCATTCATGACAGAGGTGGTGTTCATCCTTGAAGGTCATCCATGCTGAGGCGGTTTCTTGATTTACAATAAATTAGATCCTCTCAATCCATGTTTCTTGGCTTTTTAAATTAATTCCTCTGAATTAGACCCTCTTCATGGACGCTGAGAGGTGGTTTCTTGTTTTTTTAAATTAGATCCTCTTCATCCATGCTGAGGCGGCAGCATAGATCCCACGTTGCACAGAAAGCCAGAGAAACCGGGCCTGCCAATGTCACTGTTGAATATGGCTAGCATCAAAGCGTTTTTCTGGAGGAGAAATTCCTGTAAAGTGGAGATGTTAAAGATGGAGTAAACGGCGTAATTACAACTTCGTATACAGTGAGTGCATAGGGCAAGGAAAAAGGGATTGTCAATGTAGATTCATCCCTCGGAGGTAAACATTTTGTTGACTGACACTGTTTTTTTGTATTTTATTGCTACGAAGATATTCAAAATGCCTAGCAGAATCTTTTACACAGTTTGGTCCACACTATCTTTTGCGTATAAAGTACCCCCCTCCCCATCCTAAAGTACACAATCAATGTTTCTCATTGTAGTTCGCATTTTTTAGATTTGTGAGAGTGATTCAGAGCAAAAAAGATAAAAGAAATATGAATTCTCTATGTTTTTGGTCCAAGTGTCTGTTTTTCTTAATATTTAGGTTTCTCATAAATTGTTTCCCCATATTCAGATCCAAACTTTTCAAAAAATTTGGTGGATCCATCTCAGTTTGCATTCAACTTAGGACCAAAATAAATCAATAGGATTGAGATGATTTTGCTGTCTGTTGCCGCCATTTAGGTTCTTGAGCCATGGTTCAAAAGGCTGGAGCCGTGTATCTTGATGTGTTCTGAAGTAATGGGCGGGCAAGATTGAGGCGAGCTCCCAGGCATTGGCCTGGACGAGAAAGCTCCTTCCTTCGGCCATGTTCTTGGTAACGCCGTAACCATCCTGCAGGCAGTGGCCGAGGCTCAAGCTCTCGCAAGGTGTTCACGTGGCCAAGTAATGCTGACCTGGCGCACAGGGCTTCCCCAGCTTTGAAATCCTTGTCTTTCTTTGTGCCTCCATTGCCGTTGAATTGAATGATGGCTAGGGAGTATAGGGCTGCGGCATGTGATGAAATGGCGGCCTTGGCCATCAATGATGCTCCGCCGCCTCGGTTTTCACATGAAGATATAAAATCTGTAACTTGTATACCATATAGATATATATATATATAGAGAGAGAGAGACAGATAAATCAGTGTTGCAACTGCGAAACTACAGTCACTGTGAAAAATCGAAGGACATCAGTTGTAGGTTGCAGAGAAGAGAAGATTGTGTTTGCTTCTCCTCCTGCTGCAACCACGAGAATCATCATAAAATACTTTAAGCCATATGTGCTCAAGGTCCATTTCTCCAACAAGTACATCACAGCCCAAGTATTTCACACTCCCACCGCCACGGTAGTGTCATCTGTCTGCTCGCAGGAGCAGGTACTTTGCACATCACTGGAGTCCACTTGGGATGTGTCCGCAGCTGGCAAGATCGGAAAAATATTGGGGCAGCGTCTCCTCTTCTAGGACATCCCCGTAGTCTCAGTCTTCATGAAGAGGGAACAGAAATACCACGGGAAGGTTAAGTCCCTCATTGATGGCTTGAGAGACTCCGGTATTCAACTCATCTGAATACGAAAAAATGGGATGTCAAATCCGTATGTTTCTCATTCGCCATTTTTAATTTTTCAGGTGAGAAAAAAACCTAAATTTGATCATAAAATTACTCCATGGTTATAACACTAGATGCCAACAAAATATTGCTGTACATTGCCCAATGGGTTTCTGTTGGTGATATGCCATGCCGGAGTTCGCAGCTGGATAATGTATGTGATGGTTAACCCATTTGGGAACTGCATACTAAGATGTTGAGGTGAGGTACACAACATGCCTTCCGTCATTAGGATGCTTTGTCCACGAAGCTGGAAGACTAAAAAGGTAGTCACGAAAGAAAATATGCATTTCTTTATGCTTAAGGTACTACTTAAACAAAGGTCAGTATCTGAAATTTTTGAACCCTAAACCACTTTATTCACAAAAGCAGTGTCACATGGGGATGTGTCCCACAAGGTTGGGTGTGTGGCCACCTTGCTCCCCATGCTCCCGGGACAGGAGAGGGGGGTAGCTGGTGAAACCTTTCAGCATGCCCCCTTTTTTGTGAAACTCCACAAACACACCCCGAAATGTTTTGTAGAGTTGCAGGATACATTTAAGAAAAAAAGGGGATTTGTGGGCATCCCCTTCCCAAAAGCGAGACACATTTCGCAAAAAGGGGGGCTTGTGGGTGCCCTCCTCATTTTATTTTTCCTACCAAAATGCATTGAAAAAAAAAATTTCTTAGTAAACTACTCAACTTAATTCACTTTTACCTATACATCTCTCTTATTTGACATTTAAAAGTCATTTAGCATCTGATTTTGAGATGAGAGTGAGCCATGATTTACCTTGGTTAGTCATGAGAGTGACTGTGACTTAGGGAGTGATCCTCCCTTTGATGGTCCTGATGTCTTTGTACAGTAGATATTTGCCTTGGTTAGTCATGAGAGTGACTCTGACGTAGGTAGTGACACTCCCATTGATGGTCCTGATGCCTTTGTACAGCAGATAGATGTAGAGGACCAATCAGTGGCCTTCACTCCTTGATGCTCATTTATGTTGATTTCTTTTAGCTATTTTTAGTTTAACTGTCTGTTAATTTTCAGTTGTAACTTTTGACTTTAGATGTTGATGATTGAGTTTTTGACTTGTCACTCATTACTATTTTTGAGTGATTATAATTTACTGTTTCAGACTTCAAGTTCATTATCTACCAGTTAGTATTTACTTGGTAGTATTTGGATTTTAAATCAATGTATTTTATTCTGTTGTAAGTTATAAAGTTGAACTTTTGATGTGCATGTATCATTGATTCAATGTGAAATATGATAATAATAATGATAATTGATGAATCATGCTTCTATAATTTACAAATATGAATTTAGTATTTACATTGGACAATGATAAACTTACATGGGATGAATTGTTATTGTTGGGATTTTTATTTCTTAAATAATTTAGAGATGGCCCCCCTATGCTAAGGGCCTCAATGCCCCCCCATCTCCCATGAATTTCCCTAAAATTTAGGGGACGTCTCCACATTTCCCCAATGCTCATTTCCCTGATTCCATGCTCCTCTGTCCTGGAAACTTAGGGGAACATTGCACAAAGCCCTATTGCAACCACTTATACTAAAGTCGTTACTATGTCCCTGAAACATGGGGGAACATTGCACAAAAATATTATCACAACCACTTATATTAGATTCATTACTATTTCTAAAGCGTAATTTTTTTTTTGTAAGTCAATGGAATGCTTGGAAGGTAGTGTTCCTTACAACATGTGCAAAATTTGGGTATCTTTGCATAAATGCTTTTGCCTCCCAATAGCTTCCTCTCCTGCAAGAGCCTTCCCCTTTTCCTTGTATTCAGACAGTTGCCTGCTGCAGAGATGCTTCACCTTCAGATTAAGAATGCTCTCTAGTTCAAGTATCAACTTCCCCTGCTTCATCAGTGAGAGGAAGCTATTTTTGAGGAGAGTCAGTACAAATTCATCTCTTTTCAAACATGACACGTGGAAGACATCATGGAACTGGCTTTTGTTGGGAAAATCCAATGAATCGGCCACATATTCCACTAAGCTGAAACTTGTTCTTACTGGACATCATCTGAATGCCAGAGAAATACCATTTCTAAAATGATTTTCCTTGAGTTAAGTTAGGCTGTAAGAGATTCACAATATTATCAAGTCATTGTTGTACAGCCATAAGAGAATACCAGATAAGTAAAACAGTGAAGTGGTATTCCATGTTTTTAAGTTAGACTCTATTACTTTGTGATTCCAAGTCTTAAAAAGAATCATGTAACGTAGCCATACTTGTACCTGTAACTGGAGCTGCTGGACACATATTGTAGCTAGAGCATGCAATATGATTATTGACAACACTATGTAATTGTCCATGCAATGGACAGGGGGTTTGATTATTTTAAATTAGGGTAGATCTGCCTGAAGAAGCAAAAGTGTGCAATTCTAAAACAAAATACCATCAGAGGACGCAAGTGTCCCTACGCAGTTCATAATACATATAGAAAGCCAGTTATAGAAAGTGTAAAGCAATCACATATTTAGCTGATTACCTTTTCAGATTCCTCTTTCCTGTTTATTTCAATGCCATTAATGCCAGAGGCACACTTTGACTTTTCCAACCCGATGAAATTAATTCCATCAATGCCATCAAAATTGCTCTTTCTTTGTGTTAGACTACAAGTTGTTTACCCTCTTATTAGAAACAAATACTCATATTAAATATTTCATTATTGAGTTGCATGCTTCTTTTTTTTGATCAGGAAGAAGGGCTTTTGTGTCATTTCTCAAGATATATGATATATCACGACTTTATTACTGACAGAATATTCCTGCACATATTGTCCGTGTTTTCTCAAAAAGAAGACTCGTGTCAACCCACTTGGTTCATGTATGACTTTTCTCTTATTCCTTTGGCTCCCATTCAAAGACAACTAGCTACTATATATTTTTTTTCTCAAACATATACAATATTGACTATTTACAGTAGGCAGTTTATATGCAATGGCCTTTAAATGGCTTCCCTCCTTGTCTCTCCTTAGTGCCATCCCAAGCTTTTCATTCTGCCATGTCTTGTTTGTTCTAATGTTACACGGGTATACATACCCTCACCTGGGGTGCACATCCCAGGTAGGGATGCCATATTGGGGATGTGGCGTACATCTTGAGTATGTCTAGGTCATACCAATTTGGCAGGGTACATAGGGAATGTAGAGGGGTATTTCCCCATCCCCATACTTTGCATACCCTGTTGAATTGGGTACTTCTGGACGTATCTCACAAGTGGGTCCATCCCATGTCAAAAAATTAAGAATATAAAAACAACACTGAATCGCTCCCACCCTTTCCTAGTTACTCCACCTACCATTGACCTTGGATAAAAACCTATTAGAACCACAAATTGACACATTCCACTATTTTCTATTCATTTTTTGCAAGTGTTGGGTCTTCCATTGCTATCGGGCATTCATTTGGAGCTAAAATATCACATTTATAAATGTTTTTTTGCATGTTTCCCTTGGATTGTAAAGTTATCATGTTATCGTTTTCATGGATTTCATTAGCGGTGGGAGAATGTGTAATTCAATATTTTTGAACTATTAATCATTAGCAATTTAATATATATTTATATATTTGGGGCAAGGTCCCCTGTATTTTGTACCCCTACAGTCTACTGTACCCTGGAATACCCTGAAATATGGGGGTTGGGGTTTTAACATGTATTGGGTATGCGTCCCACATATCCATGCCTCCACATATTGGAATCTTGCTATGACATAGGTTTGATCCCTGCTATTTTATTTTCAAGAACTTCCATAGCGTTTCTTACCAGATGTGTAGGTCTCGTGAACTTCTTGGTAATTCACTTTACATTTTTGTTTCATTACAATGGTTATATTTGTACTAAGGAGCTTTGCTGTGGCCTAATACAGACAACTTTCAAAATAGCTTACAAATTGGGTAGTTTTTCCCCAGCAGAGGTGACTCTCCTCCATGCGGTGTTTTTTTGATAAAAACAATGACTGTTCTGCTGCCCCAAAAGCTGCAGGTGTGTAGTCTAATAAACTGATTTACTAATATTAAAAAGTGATAATACTTGCAACTAAGTAAAACTGGATTCTTGGAGCTGTGCTAGCCACAGATTCCACCTGTCTATCGATGGCAGGTTCTGGCATTGGATCTTCTACACGGAGAGGTCCTGGCAGAATGATCTCCATCATGGGGTAACCAATGTAATTGGGCACCTGCATTATGAGATCCGATAGTTCAGCCACTGACTATATTCTCTTGTTCTTCTGGGTAAGATGTGCCTAGGTGGCTTCAGATTCCTTCCTCCCTTGCTCAACTTTTAGTTGTCTGCCTTACATCTCCAACTTGCAGGCACATTTCTTATCTTCCATCTCTTCCATTCTATTGTCCATCTGGGTTTTTTGTCTTGTAGATTGGAGGGTTGAGTACTAGATGTTGCCTCAAAGGCTTTGTTGCCCCTCATGTCAGCAGGGGCACATATGAACACTTCGCAATATTTATCACCATCATTGTAAGCCCAAGCTCACAAGTCAAAAGTGATGTAAAAAACCATGTGAAGCCCTATATTAGGTATCCTAGATCCCTGTGTCTTTTGAGTATGTATCTTTTTGTCTTGGTTGGACCATGGCTGGTCCCTTGAAGTTTCACTTCTGATTACTCTCGTCCTGTATGGGATTGGAGGGCCTTAGGTGGACTCTCTTGAGGACTCATGGTTTTATGGAAGCCTACATTTGTAGGGGTGATTACTGGTGTATTGGCCAATCTAGCCCACATCAAGGTGCACCTATCTCATTCCATATGTTTATGGTCTACAGAGTTTGTTGGTGGCCTTGGCTTTGGTGTAGTATTACTTAGATAGCTCTCAGAGCATGGCAGTGTCATTTGACAACTTTTCACTTTCCCTAAGGTAGTTCATGTTTCCCAATGCAGAGTGGTCCCAATGGTAAAATAATCAACTTGGTCTCAGTTTATGCAGTTTGATGAGAGGATTCAATGCCACATTCCAGTTTTCTAATTTGAGGCGTCAATGGTTAGTTACAAAGTGGTCACACTTGGTCAACAGGTCAGAGCGGATTTCTAGGTGGCAAAATAGGTGAAGCATTGGGTAGAATCAGACATGCATTATGTCAAGAGTGATTAGCATCATTGTTTTAAGAAACGGCTGTTTCGATACCGAAATGGCCGGGTTGATCCAGGCCAGCACCCTCCGCTATGACTCGGCCCTTGGAATGGTTCGACTGGCCGAGTCATGGCTGACTCGGCCAACTCGGCCGTTTTCGTTATGACTCGGCCGAGTCACAAAAAACCGGCCAGGCACACGTAAAACTGCGTTTTAATAAATTTTTAATGGATCTTTAAAGTGTTTTTTGGTTGGTTTGGACTCCAAGAAGTTATATGAATTTGCTAAATGTCTTTTGGGGTCCATTTCCCCCTCTCAAACCCTATTTAACACACTCAAGTGCTCTCATTCTCTCACAGCAATCTTATGCATTTGAGTGAGAGTCTTCTTTGAGAGTTAGTGAGCAGTTCTTGAGCTTGTTTTTGGAGCAGTAGTGAGGAGTCTTGGAGGAGCATTGTAGCTGGAGTGAGGAGTTTCTTGGGCAACCATTTGGAGCAACATTGAGGAGCTGATTCTTGGAGCAAGCTTGAGGAGGCAGTTTGTGCCTGGAGGTATTTTTTTTCACCTCTATAATTGTGTTTTTGCTTAGTAAATTTTAGGTGCATATCTAGAAAGCTTAGAGAGTGTTTTTGTCAAATAAATGAACAT
>APFE030056803.1:112353-138948 GCA_000404065.3 Pinus taeda | reverse complement strand
CTTTATATTAAAATAAATGTAAATAGAACTTTATATTAAAATAAATATAAATAGATCTTATATTAAAATATATATAAACAAAACCTTATATCAAAAACAAATAATCTAATATGACCATCACATTTTAATTAAACTAAACATTAAACATAACACCTGTAACGGGATTGTGACTCACGCTCATGAGGAACGCTGTCACCACGAGGGAAAACGGTGGAGTCGCTGGTGTACAGGGCGGCCATCACTAAACCCAAGGCTATAATCAACAAGAATGGGCTGAGAAGGGGAAAAACAAAAATCAGGAGAAAACCAGGAGGACAAACCAGGAGGAAGAACTAGCCATTAGAAGAGCTTCGAGTGTTCTGAGGTTCTGGGCACGGGAGGCAATCAGTTTTTGTGAGAAGCTTACTGGATTGAGCAGCCAGGCTCTGCTCAGTCTGGCTGGGTGGAATTGGTCTCTCGGTAATTGGAGCAGAGTAGCCATAGCATGATCAACTACACTGGTTCATGTTCAGGTAGGTACCTGCTTTAAATTCTTTACTGTTTCTGTATTTCAGTTTTTCGGTTCTTACATTTGATATTGAAGCTCAGTTCAAACCCTTCGGGACCTCACAGGCCCTACATAACCGAAAATATATATATTTACTAAATCGATCCCGGTTCGAGTAGATATGTAATCTGTCGTTGAACTCCTCCGCAGACCGTTAAATTCAGCATATTTTGTGTCAAGATGACTATTCTGAGCTCAAATTTGATCATTTTGACCTTGAATTGTTCGAACTCAAGTCAGGTTAGGAATTCTGACGAATTTGCGGTAAAATTTGCTAGTTCTGAGCTTAGCTTCACTATACCGAGGCTGAATTTCTGGTATTTTTAGCAATTTTCCTCTGCATTTTGTATAAAGGCCAAATTCGTCAAGTTTAGAGGCAAATTCGTGATATTTTGAGCAATTTTGCCTTGAATTTCTTGTAAAGGTGAGTGTTGTCAGGCTCGACATTGGGAATGAGAACTGCGTTGTAGCTGTAGCAAAGCAACGGGACATCGACGCGATTCTCAATGATGAATCCAAGCGGGAAACCCCGGCGATGGTGTGCTTCGGCGATAAGCAGTGGTTTCTGGGCACGGCAGCGGCGGCCTCTGCAATGAGGAATCTGAAAACCACCATTACGCAGATCAAGCGTTTAATTAGAAGGCAGTTCTGGGATCAAGAGGTCCAGCACGATCTTGCGTTGTTCCCCTTTAAAGCTCGGAAGTGCCGGACGCGGTATTCTGATCCACGTCCGGTACTTAGAAGAGGACAAAGTATTCACCCCGACGGAAATCTTAGGTATGCTTCTATAGCATTTAAAGGGAATAGCCATGAAGAATTTGGAAACATCGCGGTTTCCGACTGTGTGATCGGAATACCGGCCTACTTCACAGAATTACAGAGGCAAGCTTACTTAGACGTGGCCTTCATAGCCAATCTAAATTCTTCCGCCTGCATAATCGTGAGAAGAACTCTTCTAGCCTTCTTCTAGCCTATCCCTTGCCTCATCCTCACTGTTTGGGTCATTACTGATTTTGGGCTAATAACTGGGGTGTTTTGCAGAGATCTTGGACTAGAATTTATGATTGTAGGTGGCCTTGGCATTGGAGAAATTTTGGGCAGCTCCATTAGTCATCTCCAAGCCCAAAGGGCTCATTGGTTTGCCTCTCTAACTATTATCTCCCTCACTGTTTTGTTACAGCTACCTGAAAATTGCACTAACAGTGGTAAAATCTTCATTTAAGTGCCCTAAAATCACTCATGAAGTACATAACACATTAAGGAATTGATTGCATCAATTGGATATTAATGGTTAGGCTCATTTCATGATTTGTTGCTGACTGTCATAAACATTCTGAGGTCTGATATAAAGCAGTGACACATGCATCTTCTTGCTGGTTGCATTCCATCTTAAGTGCTCTCACCTAAAGCAAGATGAAATCAGAACTTTGGCATTGATTTTGGCATTTAACATTAGTAACTTGCTGCTGTCATAAAGTCTCTTTAGATCACAAGTTACGCGGGGCTTCTATTGTTTCATGCTCTAGTGGCTCATTTTTGAAAAGAAAATTGTTCCATTAATGCTTTTCTAATATATTCTTCTTTGACATCTAATGCGTAAGCATGCCAACACAGATAAATCCAACTACATTCAGTGAGCCACTACAAAGGACACTCAGACAGAATTACTTTTTAAGACTTATCAACTCAAATTGAAGTTGTCAGAGGCTTCAGAACTGCCCAAGAAAATCTAAAAATAGTGTATTGTTGGTTTATGGAACTTCTTTATCTTGATTTCTTCAGTTAATTTGGTCTACAAAAAAAAATCATTCAGGCATATTTTTCAATTGATTGAAAGAGTCTTTCTCTTTAAAACTGGGCAGCATGTCACATATTCCAATTAATTGAAAGAAGAACTCTGATTCACCCCCAATTTAGTTGTTCCAAGTAACCCTATTCTCAGCTCTTGCATGCTTGTGCAATTGCACTGGACAATTCCAGGCTTCACTCTTCTCTATTGCTTGCCTTTGGAATTACTTTGAATACTCTATAGTTCACAGGATATCCAAGCAGTGTTAATATAGTTCTCTTCGACAAGTTTTTATTGGGATTCAAATGGAAGTCCAAATACCAATTTATAGGTGGACAGTCTCATCCCATAGTGTGCACATACCATCTACTTTTCAGAAAAGGTGGAACTTTAAACAGATTTGAGTTTTCCTGGATGATCTCATTTGCTGTGAGCTGTTGTCATTCAGACTTTTTCCAAATTCCAAAGACGAAGAACGTCCAAACAAGTATTTTGTGGTCTATTTTTTTCTCTTTCCTGCGATTTTTCAGAAGTTTCTTTTTAAAATTTGCATGTGATGGACTGATATTGTTGAGATAAGTTGTCGTTGTGTTGTTGAATCTGATATCTAATTGATAAGGTAGACTACATAAATACAAGTTATTACTCACATTCTCTGACTGTGGTTCTGTATTTAAACCTTTTCCAGCCACAAAAAAAATGTTGAAACATGTATTCAAGGCCTATATATTTTCTTTCTCTTCAATGATTTTTCCAGGCTGTGCTTTGTCATTTTGCAATGTGCTAGTGTGAAGAAGATTGTATGCATTGGTAACATTTGGCATAAAAATAACTCACTGCTGTCATGAAATTTTTCTATTGCCTAAGTTGATAAAGAGATTGGTGAGGTATTTCATGCGCTAATAAGATTTCTAACATATTATTGTCTTTTGTAATCTTGATAAGTTCCAAGTCTGCACTAATAAAGCTCACTCTCTAAAAGCACTTGGTAACTGAATTTCATAACCCAATAATCTTGTTGAATGGTTGCTTAATAAATCTGAGAATCTACTGATAAAAGTCCTCAAATCAAAGTCCTCATTTTAGCATTTCATCTGCTACCTATAATATTTATTAAAGCTTTGAATTATAGCTAGGTTTGCCTCCAAATTCATTTGCCTTGAGAATATAGTCGGCCTGAAGGCTACTCTTCCCACCTTCCATTGCTGTTGCCTGCAAGAAGCAAGCAACTAAGAGACCATTTTTGTCTGTTTCTATAAATATAAAAACAATAGTAATTTATTGCAATGGGCACTTTTGTACCCATAAGGAAATCATCAAGACCTTGCTATTGCATCAATTCCTTTAATTAGGAATCGAGAAAAAGGCAGCGTTATCAGTTTAAAATAGTGCAAAGATTTGGAAAGAGGTCAACCATTTTCTTGGATTAATTGCTCCATCATCATGAATTTTTGCAACAACTGTGCAATCTTTAGAAGTGACTAGTAAAAAGTTTAATCCATACTTGTTATCATCGATACTGCTTCAATAATTCTTCAAAACTAAGTTCCATGCTGAAATTTATGAAGGTTCTACAATAATGATTAAACTCAACAAACTAGTATTTTCCAAGACCTTTAACATCAAAACTAGATATTTCTTCAACCACCAAATGAAATGGTCCAAATTTCTCATAGATTATTCTTGTTTATGCCCTCTTCTAAAATCTTTTAATCACCTTATTTGGATACTAGTCGAATTTTATGCCAGATTTAAGTTGACTTATGTTTACTTATCCTTCTTGGGGGCCCAGTCTACACATTGAACTTTCTCAGATAATATCTATGCAAGTTTTCTGCCAAATATTGTGAAATTTGAACTTATGATAGCACAAAATTTTCAATGAATCCAATTGCAGTCAATTTGCATCAACCATTAAAGTGTTATGTGCAATTTATAAAAAATTACTTTTCAAAACATCCTTAGAGAACAAAATTGTATTGGTTGTATCTCCTTGATTTTGGCACCAAATAATGTAAAATTTAAAGACATAATATCCTCGGACATGTTTTTTTGATGAATTGGGTTTCACTGAATTTGAGTTTGAAAATCAAAATATATGCTCAAGCTATTGAAATTTGAAACCTTCTAATTTTGGCAATTTTTTTGACTAGATTTGAACCCTAACTTATATGTACTATATCTCCAAGATTTCTGCATTGGAGCTACTGAATTTTTCATCCGCTTCATAAAGATTTATGATATCAACCTCAAATCATCAAACTATAACTTGAAAGTTGAAGCAACGAGAAGAATCTTTCAAAGAGTATTGCCAAACTATTCTAAACTAACCTGATTCACTGAAATGGTGCGGTAGTTGGAAAGGTTATAAGAGTAAGAGGAATACCAACAAGACAAAAATCTAACCAACATTAGATTTATTCTTTTATCTTCTTGGCCAGACTAATTGTATCCTTTGACGGAGTCATTCTTAAACAAAACTGGTTCTAACAATCATAATCACATTTTATCCTAATTTATTTTCTCCGTTTGACCCCCAACCTACCTTTATGGTATGGTAGACTGCTAAACTGTATCTCTTTTAGATTTTAACCATGACAGGTCCATGGTAAATTTCCCCGCTAAAGGTCAAACTGATTTGGAACCAGAGCAATCCTTCATTTGTATTAGGTTTAATCCATATCCAAGTAGATATTCAAAAATATAAATATGTATGCCTTTTTTAAAGGTAATAGCTAGATTGAGGTATGACGGGTATGTTGTCGATGTTCATTGTAACGAGGCATTTAACATTCTCATTTTGTGGATGTTATTTAGTAATAAACTTTAAATGATTTACCTTAGGAGCTAACGACCGTTCACTTCCTCATTATTTCATATTAGGATAGAATACCCTGCATTAGGACAAGGAGGTCGCGAGACCACCCTCCTTGACCTTGGTACCAGTAAGATCCGCTTAGCGGATAAAAATAGCAAAACTATATCCGTTTATGAATGTGATGTTGCAAAAGAAAATTATATGTTAAATTCGATTGTCTATCTCAAATTTTTATAGAATTTTATTATGTATTCAGGAACCATTACAATGGTAAGGAGTTATGAGTGACGATGACGTGATCGGGCAACATCACCACCATTAATGCTGCCACTGTTGTCATCATCATCCCCATCTCCACCACCACCACCATCGTCACCACCAAGACCATTATCAACATCAATCGCCCCGACGCCAGAGTTGACCGTGATAATGAACTCATTGGAAGCCTTATTAGAGACATTGAAAGAATCAACTAAGGCTAAGACCAAAGAAGAATTTCAACCTTTAGCGGAACCAAAGAATTTTGAGCCCAAAGGATCAAAAGAAGACATTTGTAGGGAGCTTCAAAAAATTAAACTCCCAGAATTCGCAGGAGGTCGAGCAGGTGAACGCGCTGAAGCATGGTTAGAAGGAACGAACAGATGCTTTAGATTAAGAGAATATTCTTCTTCGGCAAAAACAAAAATTGCTGTGTTTCAATTAAAGGAAAGTGCCTTGATTTGGTGGGGAAATCTGGAAAAGCAACTGCACCTTACATCGGATAATGTATCTTGGGAACTGCTTGCCACGCAAAGTATTTACCTCCATACTTCCAACAACAGCAAGCCAGAGCCTTTCATACATTAATTCAAGGAAATAAAACGGTGGAAGAGTACGAGATAAGGTTTATGGAGCTTGTAATACATTCACTACTTAGATTCTGATGAACGTCAAGCTGAACGCTTCATATTTGGGTTAAATCCTCGCATTAGAGCCTTGGTAAACATGTGGAAACCATCATCAGTAGCTGGTGAATGTGGTCGTTATGCAGAATAGCACCTTGGAATAAAAAAAGATATAGGGCCAGCAGAACCTTTACAATCAGGATTTCCAGGAAAGACTCCCCGAAACTTCTTCAGCGGAGGTAGCTCGAGGCCATCTTACGGTAACAGGTTTACCCCGAGAAATATAGGAACAAGAGCTCCCATGGCAGTAAACACTATAGCCACGGAATCATCAAACACCAGTCCATGGACATCTCGAGGGACCGCCAGTAGAGGAAGAAATTCGAGAGGAATCAACATGAGAGGAAAAATCTCGTTCTCTAGAAATTCACGTCCTGATTCAAGAGGATCATCACAGCTAAATTGTTGGGGATGTGGGGGACCGCATTTTCAACGTGATTGCCCAGAAGCTTCGTCGAATATATTGCATAGGACTGGAGAGGGACCAATATCAAACAATCAAGGTAATCATAGAATTCATGCAGTGATCAGCAACGACCAAGCAGTGCATCAACCCACTATAGCATGATCTTCAGGTATGGGACGAGGAAATCGTATCGGTCGAGCCATTACGTATACTGGAACGTAGGGTTCGATAGCTCAGGAATCGCCTGGTGGACCAAGTTAAGGTCCAATGGGACAAATATAGTCCTGGATCAGCTACTTGGGAAAATACAGAGGACATATGTCAAAGATACCCTAGCCTATGTCAATTTTGAAGAACTTTAAACTATGTTTAGTATATATTTACTTCACTGTAATCAGAGACTTAGAACCATTTTGAATGATTAGATATAAACGTGAAAATTTTGTGACATAATAAATGTTTAACTTCTACTGGTACATGGATACCAAAACAATATATGTTGTTGATATTACTAAATTATAGTTGTCAAAGTAAAGTTAAGACAGTTAAATGATTTTACTTCTGATAGAAATTAAGATATTATAAATCTGTTTTATTTATATGTGTCAATATGATCAATGGAATAGAAATCAGGGAATAATTGCATTTTAAATGAAAGACAAACGACATGCATGGACTATGGTAAAATATGATATACTGTAGTGACATATGTGAATAATACATGAGTTATTTTGAATATGCTGATGCACATTTTACGAATGCATGGATAAGTGTATGATTGCAGATAATAAACAGTTACCGGGATGACTAATTCTACTGGGAGGGGTGGAGGTATTGCCCACCATTTATCCTCCGAACCCTAGAGTCATGGGAGGACTGTGCGAATCACGCTCCCCTAGACGTGTAATGATGACTGCCGGATGCCTACTGGGAATCAGGTCGGTATAACCGATGCTGTCACCTTAGAGTTTATGAATGGTTAAGTCAGTGAAACTGACGCCATGGCATACTCCAGTAGAGGACGGATAGGATGGGAGCGGAAGAGATTAGGAAGGATAGGATGATTTTAGAATAGCTTGGGAACCTGGATAGGGCAAGACATGTCCATTAAAATCATAAACCTAAAACTCTAATTTTATAGTCTCTTGATATTAAAATAAAAATTTTAAAACCTAAGAAGGGGGTACTAATTACTATCATAAGCAATTAGATAAGATAAAAACTCTAACTTCGGGACGAAGTTTTCTGAAGGGGGAATGTATGTAATGACCCATTTATAAATACAAAGAACACAAGCATAATAGCAGGTATACGGTACATGCATATGATAGCTACATATGCATGTGTCGCATACACCGCACTAGTATTTTATACTAAATTGATTGTAAATGCTAAATACCATGAGCCTTCTGGGAAAAGAAGTTCTAACTTCTACTTGTTCATCAATATCGCGTAATGTATGGTTGAATCAAGAGGACTATATATATATATGTATTATATGCTCCAGAATATTGATAAAAATCATACAAATATAAAATATTAATATCAATAATATAAAGTCTAAACTTTATATTAAATATAAATCAAACTTTATATTAAAATAAATGTAAATAGAACTTTATATTAAAATAAATGTAAATAGAACTTTATATTAAAATAAATATAAATAGATCTTATATTAAAATATATATAAACAAAACCTTATATCAAAAACAAATAATCTAATATGACCATCACATTTTAATTAAACTAAACCTTAAACATAACACTTGTAACGGGATTGTGACTCATGCTCATGAGGAACGCTGTCACCACGAGGGAAAACGGTGGAGTCGCTGGTGTATAGGGCGGCCACCGCTAAACCCAAGGCTATAAACAACAGATAATGGGTTGAGAAGGGGAAAAAACAAAAATCAGGAGAAAGCCAGGAGAAAAACCAGGAGGAAAAACCAGGAGGAAAAACCAGCCATTGGAAGAGCTTCGAGTGTTCTGAGGTTCTGGGCACGGGGGACAGTCAGTTTCTGTGAGAAGCTTACTAGATTGAGCAGCCAGGCTCTGCTCAGTCTGGCTGGGTGGAATTGGCCTCTCGGTAATTGGAGCAGAGTAGCCGCAACATCATCAACTACACCGGTTCAGGTAGGTACCTGCTTTAAATTCTTTATTGTTTCTGTATTTCAGTTTTTCGGTTCTTACATTAGTTTCCGATTGTTCATCATAGTAGTTGCAAAATTTCGTGGAAAATCTACATGGGGGCTTGGGCTGAGGTGATAGTGGGCCCCTGCTCTCTGTTGTTTCATCTAATAGGTTGTCGGGACCTTAGCAACCCTACTATTCAGATTGATAACATGCTTCAAACTTCTCTATTGAAGTCCTTTAGTGTTTTTTTTGAGGGCATGTACCTCTTTGGTGAGGATGTAGTAGAAGACAATGCATTGACCTTGATACATGGCAACAAAGGGGGGGAACCGAAGAGGTGGAGAGTAGGGTTGTGGGCTGATGAAGGAGGTGTGGTGGGAGTGGGGGTTGAGGAGATGTAAAGTGGGTAAGGGGTAAGTAAGGATGCGAAGGAGGAGAGGGGTTGCATGAGAGAGACACCTTTGTGTCGTCTTTGGCAGTGTGGAGGAGAATGAGGCATCATCCATTTAGGGTGAGGGGGGTGTGGATGTACGCTCCTTATCAACCTTAAACTATAGATCCTTGTTCATCAATGGATTGTTGCATTAGGGATTCAGAATGTGAGAAGAATTCATCGAATTAGATTGTATGGATGTTCGACTTTTTTGGGTTCTCAATGATGATCTTGGCAATGCTTAGAGTAGTTTTAATCTGGCCATAAGATCTGCTTCTCTGTTTTGGTTCTTTTTGACAAGTAAGAGCTTAACTTCATTGAACTCGAGAAGGAGAGGCTTAGTTCTTAGGAGGGCCCTATTGATTTGTGAGGAGCCTGATTGGGATCTTTTTTGGAGGGCAGAGAGGATTATATGGGAGTCCCCTAGAATGACTCCTAGAATGATGACTGATTGAGAGGTTATAGTGCTTAGGGTTTTGATGGCCTAGAAGGCTGCCGATGCTTCTGCTTCTTTGTTGGTAGCTTCTTCAATCCCCCATGTGAGGGATAATGCTGGTTTTCCATTGGAGTCATAGATGACCCTCTCAGCACTACTGCCCCTGTCCGCTTGACATTATCAAGCACCTGAAAACAGTAATGGGTCATCTTCTATTTCCATCTATCTTCAGGGTTAATCCAGCAAAAATGTCTTCCACCTCTTCTTCCTGCATTTCTATAGAAAAAATATAATTGTTCTTGCATTTTCAGGATGTGCCGACCTCTCAGTCATTCCAGCTCCTCACCTCTTCACCCTTGTTCAGCAGGTCATGGATAAATTATGTTCCTTCAGGATTGTTCTCTTATCCTACTAACTCTTCCTTTCCAAGGTCGCTTTCAGTTCCTCTGCAATGGGGCATTTGATTTCTGTCCTTTCCTTATCTCAACCTGTTGGCACCATTTTCTATTTGTTACCAGCTTTTGAAACCTCTTTTGAGGTGAACTTTTTTGTTTTATTTATTAATAGATCGCTCCCATCTGACATCTGCCTCTATACATATCCTTACATCTTTGCAAGTAAGTACACTTGCCACAATCTAACCTGACACCTATTTTGGCAATTTTATTGACCACTGTATTCTCAGACAGCATGACCCAACTTTGACATCTCTAATGATTTTATTATGTGATTTGTACACTCCAAGCCTACTTCCAACATTTTCACAATATTCCTTTTGTTAGATCTTTGTTTAATTATTTGTTTTTAATTTTGATTTTGAGAAAACACTAGTTATATTATACAGAAAAGGAATCTTTACATGTCTTTTATTAGATCTTTAATAAATTAATTCTAAAAGTTAAGTCTCCCTCTATTTGCAATGATCTCAAATTTTTCTCTTTGTAGATTTAAAATCCCTCTTATTATTCCTTCCAATTCAGTGTAGTTATTTGTTGCCTGACTTATTCTTATGAAGTAGATGCTTATATTCCCTTGCTTAGCTTTTCTGGGATTACCTTTTAAGGTTGTATTGAAGTTCAATCTCCATGCTTCCAAATTGGAGGGAATCGAAGTTGATATATACCTGTCTCATGAGATTCTAAATCCCCTCTCTAACAGTGAGACTCTACTGCCATTCCCCATGTCCCAACTCTTTCGGGATATTCAGTTCTGTTTCCATATCCTGCTAAGACTTGTCTTTGGTGTACACTTTGGCTGTTATTTTAGGGCTTTTAAAATCCTGAAACAGTGCTTTTCCATCATTTTCCTTGATTTTTTTTTTTGATTCTTGTAAGCCAGATGGCATGCAATATTAGAAGGATTCTCATGTTATATTTCAAACCTGTGAATCATAGTTATACTGTGGGCAATCTATGTAATGGATTTGATCTTGCCTATAATTAGTGGGTGAGGGATCCATGCAAAAGATAACTTGGTACCATGGGATGTAATATCACAATGCCTTTCTGTCAGGTTGTAATAAGCCTGTCTCTGTTTCTCACGCTACGGTGAGTGGAAGAGGTTCTTTCACCTTTCCCTTATTTCTTCCATATAGTTTGCACATCAACTCCCAAATCTTGTGAGCATGATGGCAGTTCCACAGTGAATGATGACATACTGTAACTCTTCATAGCAATGACATTTAATTGAATCTACCCATTCCATTCTTCTGGGTGTGGCCTGTGTCAAAACTTTTATGTTTACCACAGTATCATGTATGCAGAAACTTCTGGCCATATCCTTGGGTTACATCCATTGCTTTTTCATTTTCATTTGCAGGTTCATTCCGATTTCTTATCATAGAGATGTATCTCTCTCTGTAGTGTCCTTCGCATCCCTCTCCCACCTTAGGATCCTTCTCTCGCCTTTGGAAATTTTTTCTTTCAGAAACTTTTTCTCTACTGAGCAGGTTTTCTTGGATTCCATGATCAGACTTGCTATCCTATTTGTCCTTCCATTTTCTAGATAGTTTTTAGCTTAACTCTTCCTTTACCTTTAAAGATCTGTTATCTTCTCTCATTTCAGGCTATATCCATCCTAACAGGGGACAGTGGTTCTAGGTATCCTCCCAGAAATTGGCTTCTTCCTCAACCCTTATTTTCCAAAAGTCCTATGAGGTTATGTTTGTATTTTTCACTCTCTTATTCCATCTACTAGACCTTCATTGAAGTAATTGGCATCAAGCATAGTATTGTACTTCTGCAGGTCATATTTCCTATGTAACAGTTGGATCCACTATTTCCTATCCATGCATACTTGCCAAAAAAGCCTTGCTCCAAGTTTGCTGCTTGCCTCCTGAACCTTTCCCATTCCTGCTCTCTTGTCCATTTCAGCTTCTATTTTTTTTCCATACTAAGAGTCCTACTGCATCCTTGATTCAGTTCCTTACCAAAACAATTGTCTCAAGATCATGTCAAATTTGTTTAGAGTCTGTTTTGGGGCTGAAATAACTAAGCAATCATATAAAGGTAAGGGCACCAAGATATCATAATTAGCTGAATCTTTCTGGCAAGTATAACCCACATGTGTGTATCTGTCCAGTATTTATTCCGTTTGACCAATATTTCCTTCTGTTGAGATTGTATGGTCCATTTCTATGAGTGAAATTTCTGAGTACATAGTGGGAAGCTTAGCGCTCTGAAAATTCAGAGTCCCACAGTTTTTCAATTTCAATTGCCGGACATGGTTCATGGGGGGAGACTTGAAATTCTCATTATTCTTCTCCATTGAGTCTAGCTTATAGTATTCAATTTCTACTTTAAATTTGTCAGCTGCCTATAGTGAAACCCTTCCTATCCGTAATGTATCATTTTTCAGATTGTAGGTGAGAACCATAGTCATTTCAGGCTATAGAGATGCCCCTCTATCTGACCTCTATTTATGCCTCAACTATTAATTTTCCCAATGTCTGCCATTATGATGAACACATATTGAGAGAGTGGGCAGCCTTGCCCGAGTCCTCTGCTTGTATTGAAAATTTGGAATGGAGATCCATTACGAGCATTGCACAGGAAGCTGAGGTAGTACAATGTTCCACCCATAAGATCTAGTTCTCCCCAAAACCTAATGTCCTCAACACTTTTCCATGGAAATTGTCATCAACTTTATTATAGGCTGTATTTATCTCACGCGTAATCAACATTCCTGTATTCTTGAGCTCTTTCATTATTCATAGTGTGTTGTCCCTGGAGCCACAATGATCAGAAATCTCCCTTATACAAAATTCAAATCCCGCTGTTCTTCTGAAATGATCAGTGCAATCAAGGGATTCAATCTCCTCATCATTGTTCTAGGTACCAATCTATGCAATTGCATAACACAAGAAACTTGGTGTAAGCTTCTCCAAAGATTTGGCTTCCTTTAATTTTGAAGTCAAGGTCAAGCATTTAGCATTTGTTTTACCCAAGACATTTCCTATTTACCTAGATTTTTAACTGCTATAACCAGATCATCTTTCACAGTTCCCCATACTTGAAGAAGGCTGTCTGGAATCCATCAGAGTCCTGGTACTCTATCCCAATCCATTGTAAAATGAACTTCCGTTTTAGCTGGATGTTGGTTTACTTATTGAGTAGTTTTTATTTTGGGGTATACTATGAATAATGCTTATGGTAAGGTAAAATATTTCCTAAAGTATGTATTTCATATATGCATTATTACAGGTACAATGTTAGTTTATTGATTTCATTCTGTAAAACTTCAGATATCACAGTTTATTGACCTCATTATCCAAATTTTCAGATATCACCTTGGCATGATATTCCATTGCAATTAGGAGATGGAGTTTTCAACTTTGTAGCTGAAATACCAAAAGAATCAAGTGCAAAAATGGAAGTTGCAACTGAAGAGCCATACACTCCACTCAAGCAGGACACTAAGAAGGGCAAGCTTCGATATTACCCGTAAGCAAATCTATTATTCTCTTTTGATGTTTGACCGAATTTTAAATACACTTTGTGTAGTTTTGTTATGTAAAAAATTAGTTAGTATTTAATTTTAGGTTTTTTATTTAATTTTAGGTTAATTAGACGAAAGGGCACGATCATAAGATCATGCCCTTTCCCCAAAGGGTGCCTATGGCGGTATATAAGCCAGGAAACCCCATTGTAAACAATCATCTTTAGTCAATTAATCATTAATACATATTTATATATATATTTTTCTGCGTATCAAGAAGTTTTACAGTTCATTGGTATCAGAGTAGTCGAAGACTTGAATCCTCTCGCCTGTGCTGGTTTCACGCATCCATTTGTTGCACTGTTGTTTGCTTATTTGGTCCCGTCGCTGCCCTATGCCGCCACTGTGCCATACAAACTCCTCCATTATTTTTCCATCGTTGTTCAAACCCTTTTCCATTGTCGCCTTCTTATTCCTGCTGACCGTTGTGTCATTTCATCCCACAGTCACCCGCCCCTCCACCTGCGCCACTGGTCTCCCATCGATTATTCCTGCTCCCCGGCGTTCCCTGGTCACCTGTGTTCGTCCAACTTAATTTCTGTGTGCTCAAGGCTCGACGTCAGTGTTTTCCGCTGGCTATCTATCCATCGAGACATCCCAACAGGTGCCTCGTTCCGTCCCGAACGTCACGCTCCCACCGTCTCAACCACTCATTGCTATCTCTGCCATCTCCTGCCGTCTCACCGGCACCCGCCGCTATCCGTAGGCAAGTACTATCGTCTCACCACTGCTGCCTTCCGCCTAGCGTTCGACCGCTAACCCTGTCACCATTTGCGTGTTTTCAATGGTTTTTCTATTTGCTGTTAACGTCCCTCACCCACCCATATTTTTTTTTGAACGGTTAAACAAACGTGATGGATCGGTCAGACGTAACTGTCCGTACGATATATATATATAAGTTATATATAATATATTATAATATATAACTTTAATTTAGTTATAAGTTATATATATATATATTAGAGTTATATATTATATAAAAAACAACTTATGTCATATAATTAAATTAATTAATTTAATTTCATATATAAAAAAATAATAATAATAATTTAAAGCTGGCAGATAAATATACGCCCCCACAAACTCGCTCAATGTTGACAATGACAACCGTTGATTTTCAAAAAAAATTGGTTGACGCAAAGCATAAGATAAATAACAACCACGATGAGGTCAATAAAAGATTAGATGATTTCTAGGTCAAGCTTAAGGGGGAGGTTGACAATATCAAAAATCTTCAAGATACGACAAATCGAATAGAAATAAAGATGGAAAATCACCATGTCCAAATAGAAGTAGATCTCAAAGAGACCTTAACATTGTTGAAACTTCTGTGTAAAAAGATGAATTATACACCCGCACAACTACTACAAGAAAATGAAGAAAATCAAGAGCACAACTCATCAGATTCAACGAAATCAACAGACTCGTGAAAAAGTTGAATCCCAAAAAAAAATCAGGGACACCCCACCAAGAAGTGAGTAACATGACTCTTACAAACAAGCAACTCTGGGATACCTTTACCAATCAACACCCCTTTTTCGCTCAACCAATAGCGACATACCAGCAAAGGGCAAAATTCGAGATGCCTAAATTCGATGGAAACGAATAAAACAATGTTGCATGGATAAATAAAGCAGAAGAATACTTTGAGATATATGACATCAATGACGATGACGAAAAGCTCAGGCATGCATCCATAAAAATGGAAGGGGAAGCATATAATTGGTATATGTGGTGGAAAATGACAACACACGTTATTAGTTGGAGAAAATTTAAGGATGCATTCTTTAAAAGATTCCAAGGTGTAAAGGAAGAAGAGTTTTTTTCAAAACTCATCAAATTACGACAAAATGGAAGTGTGGACGAATACACTCAAGAATGGGAGACCTTAGTAACAAGAGTACGTGGATTATCAGAGTCTCATCTAATTCAATCATACGTATCGGGATTCAAAAACCATTTACAAGTAGAACTTGAGATGCATGACATTACATCAATAGAAGTAGCAAGACGAAAAGCAAAAACAACTGAAAAGAAATTCGAACAAATATTTTGGTCAAAATTGGAAAAAACATATTCAAGACGAAGAATGCCCCAGTATGTGGACTCAAATAATACAAGATATGTTCCACCACATCGTCGTGAAGATGAAAAATCTAATGTGGAAATGCAAAGGATAAAAGAGGGTAAATGCAAACATTGTGGTGAGAAGTGGGACCCTAAACAGAGGTGTGCTAAAGGAAAAGAACCAAAGAACCTATATAATTGTGAAGCAACCAATGATTCAAACAGTGAAGATTCTGACATAGAAGAAACAAAAGATGCCCCAGAATTCTCACCATAATTAGATGACGAAAGTATTCCACAAGTGTCACTATCAACTATGGCAGGTATATCACAACCTCAATCCTTAAAGTTAAAAGGACACATAAAGAAGAACAACGTAGTGGTTCTCATCGACTTTGGTAGCACACAATTTTTTAGATGTAACCGTGGCAAAGAGACTCAATATTTTTTCATTTCCCTTACCAAACATGAAAGTGATGGTAGTTAACGGTAAGAAGATTGAAAAGGTGGGGAAATGCAATAAGGTCAAATTGTAGATTCAAGACTTTAATTTAGAGTCTTCGTTCTTCACAGTACCGTTAGAAGGAGTAGATGTAGTCTTAGGTATCCAATGGCTACGAACTTTAGGTACTTACGCCGCCAACCATCAAATACAATTTATAAAATTCAAATGGGAGGTTAGAAGTACAAATTACATGGATTCCAAGCACCAGAGATTCAAATTGTATCATCATCTCAGACGATGAAGATGAGTAAAAAAGGAGCACCCGCTTATGTAGTACAATGCCACCAATTAGAAATGTTTTTTGCAAATATGACCAGTGAGGAGTCACCAAAGATACAAGATCTAATTCAGAAACATGAAAAATTATTTCAAGACCGACCTATGAAAATGCCACCTAATAGGGAAATTGAGCATACAACAGAAGTCAAGGCAGGGCCAGACCTCGTCAACATCAAGCCATACTGATATCCACATCACCAAAAAATGGAAATTGAGAGATTAATCCAAGACCTTTTAAAGTGTGGGACCTTGATCATCTTGGAATATCTGATCAAGTGGAAGGACTTACCCAAAGAAGACACTTCTTGGGAGAATGAAGCATTTTGTCAACAACATTCGTCGTTACGTATGTTTTGAGGACAAAGCATTCTTTCGAGAGGAAGGCAATGTTATGTAAAAAATTAGTTAATATTTAATTTTAGGTTTTTTATTTAATTCTAAGTTAATTAGACGAAAGGGCATGATCATAAGAACATGCCCTTTCCCCAAAGGGTGCCCATGGCGGTATATAAGCCAAAAACAATCATCTTCAGTCAATTAATCATTAATACATATTTATATATATATTTTTCTGCGTATCAAGAAGTTTTACACTTCAAGTTCCTTATGATGGTGAGTTTGGAAATTGTAGATATACTTGAGATGGGATTTCTCTTTGAGTGTTCTAAGTCAGCAATATATGGTGAACTGGAGAGATTAATTAAATTCCCTTTATTTGTTTCTGATGAATTTTGCAACTTTTCCCCTCATTTAGAGAAACCAATGGATCCAATTCATTTCCATGTGTTTAAGTCCTACAATTAATTTCTATTATTTTTAGACCAACAATTACCATTGACATTTGTCACATAAGGACACATGTTCAATCTTGTTACTAAGTCAAAGCTTATAGAAACGCACATCAAATGTATGTCAACCCCTTGTATATTATAGCATGTTTTTCTTCAAGAAGTTGGCTTGTATGAATTAGATCTATATACATCCATAAGAAATTTTTATACGCATTTATCCTATGGCAAAGGTTTTACTGAATATATATGAAGAACTAGTATCATAGGTATCTGGTTATTACGGTTTATAGTTTGGAATCTGGATAGTCGTTACTTGGGTATATCTAGCATATAGGTTTTCTGTCACATTGCCAACAGTTTCAAAATGGCGAATCCATGGCAAATCATCTGAAGGATTCAAACCTTCCTCCTTTCAGTTGTGTAGAAAAACTATAAGTCCACTGACAACTAGAGCTCTCAGACCTGTCACCAAGGAGAAGGGGTCAAATAATCTAAACAATCATGTTATAAAGGATTTGTGGATAAGTAGATGCCCTTTGAAAGTAACCTATTGAAATTTCAGACCATGGTAAGCAGATTCTGCACTTAGAAAAATTAATCTAAACACTCGATGGCAAAAATTTAGAAATAGAGCCTCCAATCAAAACTGCAATTTTCTGAATACAATAATTCACAAACACTTATTACTGGAAACATGAACAGGAAAAACACAAACTGACCACTCAATACTGCATCTATCTTCTATTGAAAACTGAAAGAAGAATTACACTGCTATAGTTCAAAACTTGAATATGCTAACCAACACAGTTATGTGCCTTGGGTCTCCTTTATAGAATAGGAAGACCTAGGGTTACAACATATTTGGACTCATGTGAAGGAGCACCCCAGCTGTTGATGTTTGTAGCTCGGGCAGGTGCTTCTGTACAGGCATAAGAGTCTAGGCATGCAGAAGTCACCCAAGATCTCCTTAGATCACTTGCTCTAGGGTGAGCAAGTTGTATTTGTAACTTAGCTTAAGTTAGACCTAGGAAAAACACATAATTATTATGTTGGCTTATTGGGCTAAAGTAAACTCAGGAAAAGTAAATTAATTAGTTTAATGATTATGTTTTAATCTCAGCCCTTGATCACAAGTGAGGCAAGATTTAATCTCTGGGGTCAATCACTTTGGAGATTAGGTTTAGGTATTTAGTTCAATGTAAAGTTATAAAAGCAATGCTAAGGAGAAGGGAAGACACACCGTACAATAGCAGAAGATTGAGAGAGGCATTTCAGTGAGTGTGTTGGTTCCGCCGAAGAGGGCATATTAGCCAAGGAGGACTTGATTAGTTGGATCAGATCTAGTTGTTGTATGTATTTCCTCAGTTGAGCCGTTTTTCTAGGACAAGAGCCCAAGTAACTTCTGAAAGTTAATGAAGAACTGTGATTGGGTAGAATCTATTTTGTTATCTATTTCATGATTGAGATTGGTATATTTTGCTTCCGCTGAATTTTTTGTGTTAATGAACCTAGCTATGCAATTGAATGAGCATTTGTGTTAAGTGTTGGATGCTAGGTTTGATGGAATTCTAACATGGTATCAGAGAAGAAACTTTGAGATATTGACCTTTGAATCATAGGTGTCAGGTTTGTACAGGATCGTTGGGTCAAGTTTGGTTGTGATTGTACGAGTGGAAATATTTTTAGGGCGGCTAAAGGAATTGACTGTATGGTACGATTGCGGTTGAAGAGAATTTTTTTTTAAATGGGGTTGAAAATCATTTTCCTGGGTTGAGTTTAAGATTAAAAAAAAGAAAAAGGAAAAGATTGGTGTGGCTAATTTTGGGATGTTAGAACAACCTTTTTGTTGGCCAGGGTCGACAACCCACCAAACAACCCCGTGGAAGTGAGCCGTTGCAGAGAGAGGGAGTATGGTGGTCGGAAGCATGAGCAAATAGGGCCAACGGTGGAACAAGTTGTAGGCATAGCCACCAAACAAGTCAACCACCATAGAAATCGTGTGCTGAAGGAAGTGTCGAGTGGAGGTTGTGAAATGGGCATGCAAAGAAGCCACAATGCATGCAAGTGATGGTTGGGCTTCTCAAGGGGTCGTCAACAGAATCTATAAACGCTGGTGGTAGATAGGGTTGGGTGCAAGCATACAAATTATAGATAGAAGGTGGTCAACAAGTTGGGGAGTAGAGCGTAGAGAAGAAAGGCCTGAGCCACCCAACCAATCGAGTTGTGATTTGGTTGCGTGCAGGAGAGACAATGCTTTTGGGGCCAAGGAAATGGACTGTAAAGGTACTGTTGACGTTACCCAATAGTGTGTTGGGGGAATAAAAGTTGATTGTTGTCGTAAGGACCCACAACTGTTAGCACAACAGATCAGTCAAGAGTACCAACAATGAAGGATTATTGTCATTGGAACCACCACAACAACACAAGACATTAAGAAAGGCGGCATGAGCAAGCAACAATAGAGAAGATTGGGTCGCCGAGGGTTCACATGGTTTGTGGGCCTGTTGCTGGTAGAGACGTTGGCAACTAAATGTGTTGAAAGCCAAGAGATAGGTAGATTGTGAGATTGACAGAGGTCATCTCTCAGAGGGAGAGTGGGAGATAATACCAATTAGAGCTTGATAGTCAATTGATTTTCTGATTTCAAGATGGCATTAACTGGTCTGAGATTTGAGGATAGGTTGCATGGCACTTATAACTTTAGTCCATGGAAGGAGAGGATAGCGTTGGTTTTTAAGGAGAACAACCTATGGGAGTTTTCAAACATTCAGGTTTCAACTTCTTCAGATGCTACAACTCTGATAGCCCATAAATTGAAAGATGTTAAGGCTAGACGTATCATCATATATGGGGTGAAGGATTATGTAATCCCTTACATGTCAGGGAAGAATAGTGCCCATGAGATGTGGACTGCTCTGAAGAGTTTATACCAGAGTGATAATCAAAATTATAAAGTGTTATTGAGGGAGAAGCTCAAGAACACCAAGTTGATCGAATTAGATATCGTGGCATCATACCTCGCTAGGATTCAACAAGTTCGAGATGAGCTTGGAGCTATTAGGGTAGCCTTTTCAGATGGTGAGCTTGTAAGGATAACATTGACTGGGTTCTCAAAACCATGGGTTACCTTTGTAACATGTGTTCTAGAAAGAGAAAAGCTACTAGATTGGAACACACTGTGGCATGACTTCACCCAGAAAAAGATTTGGGAGAAATCATTGTTTGGAGGACAACATAAGAGTGGGGATGATGAGAGTCATACTCTTGTCAATCGGGCAACGAGGAGCAAAGGTTTGAGTAATAAGTGTGAGAAGTCAACCTCACATTCCAAGAAGAAGAAGGACTTGACTAAAGTCAAATGTTTTGCCTGTCATAAGATGGATCATGGGACACTATGCTTCATAGTGTCCGGAGAAGAAGAAAGGGGGAAAGGGTATGCAACCAATTGTAGCTGCACTGACAGAGGCTCGGAAGAGTTTTAAAAAAATGAATATCTGTATATTTCATATGAGGAATATACAAGTTTTTATCTTTTCAATCATTACATCAAGGGTTGAAGACATTACATCAAATTTCATCATGTCACTAGTGGGAATTGAACTTGGGTGGGAGGATAGCAATCATTCTTCCCAACCACCCGAGATAAACCCAATTGATTGAAGCTCGGGAGGAGTTTGCTAAGATGTTCGAAACCAAATTTGTACTTATTTCCTACCTTACCTCAGACACATTACCGATGGGTGTGTCACTGTTAGACAATGGAGCCACAAGGCATATTGCAGGAGCACGGGAATAGTTTAACAACTTGATTGAGTGGGACTTAGGACCACATGGGGAGTTTGGTGTTGATACCAAACATGTAGTGAAGGGGGTTGGAACAATGGTATTCCAACTTGAATAAGGAGGTAGGATAGAAGTGAAGGATGTGGGACGTGTTGTGGGTACCAGCACTCAGGTGGAGTATGTTCTCAGTCTTTGTGGTAGAGAAGAAGGGTTTCTGTGCAGCGTTCCAGGATGGGAAGGTACTGACGAGACTTAGTGGATATAACTCTAATGAGGGACATGTGACACGAGATAGAGAGAGCAACATGTATAGGTTAAAGGGCCAACCTATTTGAATAATGGCACAAAGCAAAGCAGTGACAAAGAACAAGGAGCAGGTAGCTTTGAAGGTTAAGTAGCTCAAAGGTAGTCAACCTTCTAGTTCAGGAGGGGAGCATCAGGATAGATTCCTCCAAATCTGTCAAGGTCTCTTGTACGAGATGACTTTACAGGATGTCTAGGACCAGGAAACTTCTAGGAACTAGGTCAAGGAAAGCAACACTTCGAGCATGTTCCCAAACCAAATGGCATGGAAGGTTTATAGTTTACAAGGAACAACCATGAAAACGAATGTAGTTCCAAAATTGAAGTCAGTCTTAGGTGGCAGAAGTACCTCCCTCACTAAGAGAAAGTGTTGATGTTTGTAGCATGGAAGTTTTATAGTTTACAAGGAACAACCATGACAATGAATGTAGTTCCAAAATTGAAGTCAGTGCTAGGTGGCAGAAGTACCTCTGTCACTAAGAGAAAGGGCTGATTTGTAGCTTGGGTAGGTACTTCTGCATATGCCTAAGTGTCTAGGTGTGCAAAAGTTACCCAAGATCTCTTTAGAATACTTGCTCTGCTATGGGCAAGTTGCATTTGTAACTTAGCCTAAGTTAGACTTAGGAAAATCACATAATTATTATGTTGGATTATTGAGTTAAAGTAAACTTAGGAAAAGTAAATTAATTACTTTAGTGATTATGTTTTATTCTCAGCCCTTGATCTCAAGTGAGGCAAGATCTAATCTCGGCTATCGATCACTTTAGAGATTAGAGCTAGGGATTTAGCTCAATGTAAAGTTATAAAAGCAAGGCTAAGGAGAAGAAGAAGACACACTGTACAACAACACAAGATTGATAGAGGCATCTGAGTGGGTGTGTTGGGTCCAAGGAAGGGGGCAACAAGGAGATCCATATTAGCCAAGGAGGGCTTGATCAACAGGATCAAATCCAATTGTTATATGTATTTCCTTGGTTGGGACATTTTTCCAAGATGGGAGCCCATGTAAGTTCCAAAAGTTAATGAAGAATTGTGATTGGGTAGAATCTTTTTTGTCATCTATTTCGTGATTGAGATTGGTATATTTTGCTTTTGTTGAATTTCTTGTGTTAATGAACCTAGTTGTGCAATTAGTTAGTATATTTGTAATCTGCTAGGAATTAAGTGTCCGGTGCTAGCTTTGCAAGAATTCCAACACTAGCTAATAGGGTCAAACCCTAACCATAATCACTTAGAGCAATGCCCCTATTGCATGGATAGATGTGCTAAAAGATCATGCACAACTAGAGAACATTACACCATTCATTCGTGCATGTGCCTCAGATGATCTACCCCCTCTTTAATGCCCCATATTTTAAGATATTTAATTTTCAAATTTGATTTGATCTTTATTCCATGCATGTCTGACATGTCACATTACATTTCCCTTTTGTATAAAAAATATTTATTAACTATTGTTTATTTTTAGAGCACTAGGGTGAAACATGTGTGATAAGCAAAAGCGTTTTGTTCCCATGGTGTCAATTTTAGCCTTCTTTTCATTAACGAAGCAGGAACACTCTTTCACCATTTGCCACAAGAGAACAACAGAGAAAGTCTCGATCGTGCTAACGTTGATAATATATATTTTTTATACATGTTGACTAGATGTTTTTTTTTTATTATTGGATAAGTAGCCTTTATTTATTTATTTATTATTATTATATTGGTTCATCGTGCTAACGTTGATAATATATTTTTTTTAATACATGTTGCTAGATGTTTCTCTTTTTATGGATAAGTAGCTTATTTATTTATTTATTATTATTATATTACTTATTTAGTTATATGGGGTATCACACCCTCCTAGATTAGCACATCTTCATGCCTTGCGCCGTACTATCATAGGGATCAACATCCAATCTAAGAAAATATAAGTACATGCAAAAACATGAAGAAAACTGAAGAGAATTCAACTCCTAAAGATGACATATGCATGCTTACCAACATGAATGCACTTCTATTAGAATCTATAAAACAATAGTGCCTCCTAGAGGCTATTCTAGTTCTCAAGACCTGGAGGACCAAGACTCCTCATTGAACTTCACATATCCTCTCACTATTGTCTTATGTTATGATGGAGTGTAGACCTTATAGGTTTTGGAGGACTCATTTTAACCAAGAAAGATCCCCTTCAAGCTTAGATGTCTTTTCATAAGGAACATGATTATACATAGGATAACCAAATTGTCAAAAGCAAGCTACTTGTTAGGTCCCTATACTACTAGTATAACCCCTTATTGTTATTAGTGCAACCCTCTTATTGTATTATTGTGCCCATGTAGTCCCATGTTGTTATTATTGTGCCCCATAGAAGCCCATTATTGTTATTGTTGTGCCCCTACAATATTATTGTTATCTAGGCTCTGCTTGTATTGGGACCGCTTAGATTCCTATATATAGAAAGGAGGTCTTGTAATTTGTATCATCCAAGAATTGTTGGTTTGTGTAATGTAAAGGAGGTTGCCCCCTCGAAGAGACTGATTTTGAAGTCGTTGATCTATATTTTGTTTTATTTTGTGAGTTGGTTGCATAACATTTGGTATCAGAGCTTTGGATTCTAGTGTTTCGCCACTTCAAACAGGTCATCATGGAATTTTCACTATAACTTTTTTCTACGAAGTTTCAGAAGCTGAAATTAAAACCTATTCGAGCCAAAATCGCGTTGAATCTCGTTTCCGAATTTCAAATCTTGTCTCACTATAATTTTGGAGATATGATCCAAGGAAGTTAGGGATTTTGCAGGCTCTCGAATTATATCTCAAACAAGTGACCTTGGGAAAATCGTCATAACTTTCTCTCTGAGCATCAAATTGCAATTTCATAAAACGTTACAGAAAGAGGATAGATTGTAGTTTTCTATGTATCATTTCTAGGTCTGAAGGTCGAAACAGTGACACGTGGCATTTTGTACAATTTTGCTCTACTGAACTAGTCTATAATCAGGTCATTGTGGGAGATTTGGAATAACCTTTTCTTGGAGAATCCAATCTTGATCAGTCTTGTGGGTTTGGAAAGATGACTTAGAGGGATATCATAGGATGAAATTTCAGACCTTGGAGATCCGAAATTATAGAGATACAACAAATTCAATATCAAACTCCTACAAAGCGAAAAAACGTGTGTAGTTTTTTTAAAAAATTGCATAAGTTTGGTTTGAAAAATTAGTTTGGAGTAATTCATAGGGTATAGTGAAGCATAATTATAATTAATTGATGCCCCAAAGAAAGAAAATGGAGACACCTAGTAAGCAACCTGAAAGCTCTACCATGACTCATGAAGAAGAGGAAGAAATGCTACATGATATATCAAAATTACAAGACCAAGTGCAACAAATTTCACTTTCACAAAAACTAATAGAAGCTAAGATGGATGGTTTAAAGAAAGGCATGGAAGCTAAGATGGATAATGTGGAAGCTTAAGATGGATGGCGTGGAATCTAAGATGGATGGTTTAGAAGTAAACATTGAAGATTTGAAGAAAAACATGGAAGGTTTGAAAGGAGGTTTGATAAAGTTGCTTCAAGAAATGCTTCCTAATGGCGAAAAGGTAGTAGAGGAAACTCATGATGAGAACAAAAGAAACGTTAATCATGATCCCATAGAATCTAATGTTGGATTGAAAACCCACCATGTTCCAAAGATCGATATGAGGAAGTTTGATGTCAAGGATCTCGTAACATGGATACTACAGATGGAACAATATTTTGATCCCCATAATGTGCAAAACACACAAAAGGTACGCATTGCAACTTTATATTTAGAACCCAACCAGTTTGTATGGTATCAATGGCTTTGTTGTCGTAAACAAATTGTCACTTGGTCAATTTTTATGGAGGAAATGATAGCACATTACGAGGATACAAAATGCAACACCTTCTTTAGCCAATTGACAAATCTCAAACAAATGGGTTCAACGGTGGAGGACATTGAGGAATTCCAAAAATTGGATATAAGGGTAAAAGATATTCCAGAGGAGCATAAAGTTGATGTGGTCATTGGGAATTTAAAGGATAACATCCAACATAAGGTTTGAATTTGGGAACTCAATTCATTGGAGAAGGCATTCAGGTTGGCAAGAAAAATTGAAAGCAAAATTATAGCAACAAGGAAGCCTACCACTCACAACTATAAAGATGGAAGTGTTGCTGCCCCTAGCCTTCCACAACTTACAAGGTTGACACCGAAACCACTGGAAGACAAAAGAGCTAAAGGGCTTTGTTACAGTTGTGATAGAAAATACACTAAAGGTCATAAGTGTGTTGAGAAGAAATTATTTTACATAGATTGTGAAGAGGAGGAAGAAAAGGAACAAGAAACATCAAAAGAAGAGGATATACACTAGGAACCAACCCTAGAGAAAGAAGAAATGAATTTGACCATATCTTGTAATGCATTGGCAAGAATTACCACTCCTCAAACTCTCAAGATAGAAGGACATATCAAGAAGAAAAAGGTGTTAACATTGATTTATACGGGTAGTACCCATAATTTTATTCATTGTAAGATAGCCAAGGAATTGAATTGCTTCCTATATCCAACACCAAAGTTTCAGGTGATGGTTGCAAATGGAGGAACCATATATTGCTCTGGAAAGTGCCATAATGTCAAGCTATCCATGGGAGAATATGTATTGAATAAGTCAATGCTTTCCATTCCAATGGGTGGTGCTGATGTTGTATTAGGCGTTCAATGACTACAATCTTTGGGTACGATAGCTTTTAATTTTCAAGTACTTTTCTTGAATTTTTTTTGGGAAGGAAAGGAAGTTGAATTAAGGGGTATCGCGGGGAAATTGGGAAAGATAATCAACTCTAATAACATGACAAAACTTCTAAAGAGAGAACAACGGGGCGTAATTGCACAATTATGTTCCCTAGAGGTTCCCACTTCGAAATCATCTATTTCTCTAGATCTCCAAAAAACTTTGGACAATCATTCCAAGGTATTTGAGACTCCCAAAGGCCTCCCACCTATTCGTGATCATGATCATGCTATTCATTTGATTCCAGGAAGTGTTCCCCCAAACATCAAGCCTCACAGATATCCATATGCCCAAAAGAGTGAAATTGAATGTATGGTTGCAGAAATGCTAAAGGTTGGTATAATTCAACCTAGTCAAATTTCTTTCTCTACTCCAGTAGTATTGGTACACAAGAAGGATAGATCATGGCTCATGTGTTCAGATTATAGGGAGCTCAACAAACTCACTATTAAATATAAATTTCCCATTCCTGTCATTGATGAATTATTGGATGAATTACATGGAGCAATTTACTTCACCAAGTTGGATCTTCGTTCAGGATATCATCAAATCAGAATGA
>APFE030056803.1:89048-112333 GCA_000404065.3 Pinus taeda | reverse complement strand
TTTGGAGTACAAGAGGTGGAATATTTAGGTCATATTGTATCTCATGAAGGTGTTAAGGTAGACCCTAGCAAAATTAAAGCCATTAAGGAATGGAAAATCCCTGCATCCATAAAGCTTCTGCGAGGATTTCTCGGGCTGACAGAGTATTATCGCAAGTTTGTTAAGAATTTTGGGAGAATAACAACACCTCTAACAACATTACTAAATAAAGATGCATTTTCTTGGACTCCACAAGCAATGAAGGCTTTTGAACATCTTAAAAAGGCAATGTGCCAAACACCGGTCTTAGCTACGCTAGATTTCACAAAAACCTTTATTATGGAATGTGATGCCTCATGAAATGGAATTGGTGTTGTTTTAATGCAAGAAGAAAGACCCATTGCTTTCAAAAGTCGTCCACTCAAAGGAAAGTATTTACACAAAGCTATTTATGAGAAGGAAATGTTGGAAATACTACATGCACTTAAGAAACAATGACCCCACCTAATGGGAAGACACCTCAAGGTGAAAACGGATCATTATAGCTTTAAATACTTTCTAGAACAAAGATTATCTTCAGAAGAGCAACAAAAATGGGTCACAAAGATGTTGGGTTATGACTTTGAAATCATTTACAAAAAAGGGAAGCAAAATGTTGTTGCGGATAACACTCTCAAGAAAGGATGAGGATGTGGAAGCACTGTTTTGTGTCATTTCTATTATCCAACCAGATTGGATAAACGAAGCGAGGGATGAATGGAAGAATGACGAAGAAGTGTGGGCACTCATTGAAAAGTTGCAGCAAGATCCCAATACATCTGATACATTTAGCTGGAAAAATGTTTCGCTATGGTACAAAGATCACTTATGTCTCTATAAGAATTCCCAACTCAAACAAAATATTCTTCTGGAATTGCACACCTCTCCCTTAGGAGGGCACTCAGGATTTTTAAAAGCTTACAACAGGGTTAGGAAATATTTTTTTTGGGATGGCCTTAAATCTAATATTCAAAAGTTTGTGGCGGAATGTTTGGTTTGCCAACAAAATAAAGTTGAGACAATTAAGACCCCAGGTCTGTTACAACCTTTATCCATTCCAAGTCAATGTTGGGAGGAGGTTTCAATGGATTTTATCACAGGTTTACTCAAATCCGAAGGAAAGAGTGTCATCATGGTGGTAGTTGTAGAGTTACCAAGTATGCACACTTTTGTGCATTATCTTATCCACTTAAAGCCAGTACAATTGCTATTGCATTTATGGAAACAATTCAAAAGCTACATGGAAACCCAAAGATTATTGTAAGCGACAGAGATCCCATTTTCACTGGAAATTTTTGGACAAAATTATTTTCTTGTCTGGGTAATCAGTTAGCTCATAGCTCATCTTATCATCCTCAATCTGATGGGAAAACTGAGATAGTGAACAAATGTTTGGAAGGATATCTTCGCTGCTTTGTATCTAATAAACAAACACAATGGGTCAAGTGGTTGCCTATGGTTGAATGGTGGTATAACACTTCCTTCCATATTGCGGCAAAAATGACCCCATTTATGGCACTTTATGGATATCATCCACCGTTCATCACATCATCTTTAAAAGAAAATTCTAAGGTTCAAGCAGTGGAAGATCACATCGAGCATCATCAACAAGTTCTCAAACTATTAAAGGATAACCTCACTTTGGTGCAAAATAGAATGAAACAATAAGCAGATCAACATCACAACGAAAGAAGTTTTGATTTAGGTAACTGAGTATTTGTACGACTACAATCATACAAACAAATGTCCCTCAAGCAAGCGAAGAAGGATAATAAATTATCACCAAGTATTATGGTTTGTACAAGGTGTTACAAAAGATTAGTACTATGGCATTCAAATTGGAGCTTCCTGCATCTTCTCAAGTGCACCCAGTTTTCCTATTGGAACCTAAAGTAGTCATAGAAACAAGAATCGATCAATTTCAGAGTATCTCATAAAGTGGAAGAACTTACGCGCTGAAGATTCCACATGGGAGGATGAGAATTTTATACAGAAACATCTAGAATTACTCAAGTGTTGAGGACAACACTTTTTGAAGGAGAGGGGCATGTTAGGTCCCTATACTACTATTGTAACCCCTTATTGTTATTAGTGCAACCCTCTTATTGTATTATTGTGCCCATGTATTCCCCATGTTGTTTTTATTGTGCCCCAAAGAAGCTTGCTATTGTTATTTTTGTGCCCGTACAATATTATTGTTATGTAGGTTCTGATTGTATTGGAACTCCTTAGACTCCTATATATAGAAAGGAGGTCTTGTCATTTGTATCATCCAAGAATTGTTGATTTGCGTAATGTAAAGGAGGTTGTCCCCTCGAAGAGGTTGATTTTGAAGTTGTTGATCTATCTTTTCTTCTATTTTGTGAGTTGGTTGCATAACACACTTTGTGGTTTCTCACTAGTAAAATCTTTTATTGATATCTAGTCCTTCAATATTATGCAGGGACACTTTGTTTAAAATGTAGATAGTTGTACTACATGCTCTTGCCTAAAAAACATGAGCAAATCTTGATCATGAGTCATAGCCTTGGTTGTCTCTATGATGGCCCTGGTCTTCCTGTCTGAAACTTCGTATTGCTGAGGGTTGTAAAACACTGTTAGCTTCCTCTTCAACCTTGCATCCTTGCAAGAGTATTCAAACTTTGTGGAGGTCTACTCTCCTCCATTACTTGGTCTCAACACCTTAATCTTCATACATGTTTAGTTCATCACAAAAGCTTTAAACTCTTGGAACCTAATAATGACTTCATCCTTGATCTTTATAAATGTTGGAATTATTGGTGTAATGTATATATTTGGCCATGACCCATTCATGTTTATAATCATGTACTTGCAATTATGGCTAGGTCTTGCCTTATATTCCTTAAATGACAAGTCTTGCTGGGGGGAGGTTTTGTTGATTTTTCAAGTGCAATATATATACATGCACCGAATTCTGAAATTTCTGATAATTACTTCTAATGACATAGTTCTTCTTTTTAACAATTCCTGTTTATCATTAAGCAACTACACTTTAAAAATTCAACCATAAACCATAAGTACAAAAGAGATCACAATGCACAAAAGAGAACACAATATTTACTTTGGGAAAACCCACTTATGGGAAAATCCAATCGACCTTTTTCTTAGAGAGATTCTTTAATTCAACAAGATATACATCTAATGCTAGTAGTCACAAACAAACTAATGGTTAAACTTGGTCACCAACCCTCAAGTCAAGTCAAAGCCAAGTCAAACTTCCGCTCCACAGAATTTCGACCTTCCAAATCTGCCTAGAAATTTGGTCTACCTAGAATATGTTGCCGAAAAACTGCCTAGAATTTTCACTTGCTTAGAAAACTACCTAGAAACTGCCTAGGAAAAGTCACACGTGCAAAATTTGAGAGAGAGAGAGAGAGAGAGAAATCCCAAGTAGAGAGATCTTCGACCTTTTTCTTTTCATCCTTCTTCTTCTTGACCTTTGATTGGATGCCCATAAACTGTCTTCTTGTGATGAGGTCGAATGGTGGTCTTGTGCAGAAGGTCAAGTGCCATTATATAGATGTTCTATTTTCACGAATGGGTGTGTCTCTTCACTAGGGCCAACTTGACTTGAGGGAGGGCCAACTTGACTATTTTAAGCCAAAAATTCAAATTTCAATTTTCAAAATTTTCTTTTTCAAATCCAACATGAAAAGCATCTATTACATTAATTATTTCAAGGGCTAAATAACCAAAATGACATGAAGAACATGTCTGTTAAAATTGGCAACTAGGGCCAAACTCCATGTGGGTCACCTCATTTATGGTAGCTGATATTTTTCTTGGATTCCTCTCATTGAGAGGTGTATGATTGATTTAACGATCATCGGATTCCAACATGTATTCATAGAGATATGAATTTATTTGTATTTCTTGACAATTTATCAAGGTCGGCCGGCAAGTAAAATAGTGTTTTACAGCCCCAGCTTATCCTCAACGTGGCATATAAGAAGAGGAGAGCTCGAGGCATTATGACACTCATCTCATCATCTCATTCCTCTCTCTCCAAGTCTCTTGGGTATGCGTAGGAGGAGGAAGGCACTCACACATGGGAGAAGGAAGGACGCAGGTCTGTTTTAGGGTAGCGTTGACCTAGGGTTGACCGTGGAGCAGCAAGATTGTTTTATGCATGCGTTGACTAGCGAAGAGGACATTTGATTGCATTCTTGGGTTGGGTAGCATCTCCTAGGCTAGTCGCATTGTTGGGCAACCAAACGTTGGTCTGTTTGACCACAGATTTGACCAATGTTGACTGGTTAGGGCTAACTGCAAGATTGCTGATATGTTGACTGCTGTTTGACCATATTTTGTGCACTGTTCTGGGCTGCTTATTATTGCTGTTGGAGGCCGAGTTCTCCTAGGTTGACTTGAGGTCATTTGGGAGTTGTTTGACTAGCTTTGACCTTGCTGATTAGAATTGTATTGCAGTTGTAAAATCACAGATTTGTGATATTGTACTATCTCTCTCTGCTGAATTATTGAAGAATATAAAAGAATTGATCAAAGGGTTTCCCCTTATTAGGGTTGGTCCCTGGCTGGTGCCACATCTTGTGTCTCTTGTCTTGGCTTCTTTTCTGTTGTTTACATTTATGTTCTATCTGCATTTTACTATCATGCTGATGTGATTACAATACTAGAAATTAATATTGGGCTAATAAGAAGATTTGAAGTAAATTGCTCGTAAGCATAGAACATACTATAATTTAACATGGTATCAACGCTGAGGTGAAGACAAAGCCCAAACAAGAGCAAGAGCAATCACTGAAGACAATTGGAAAAATCAGAAAGGCTTCACGGGTTCCTCATCACACTTCTCGGCCGAAGACAAGCTTGGTGAGAAGTCTAACTATCATGGATGGAAGATGTCTCTTGATCTGACATTGGAAGAGCAAGAACTGTTGGACTATGTGAGGGGTAGGATTACGAAGCCTCCATCAAATGCACCAGCTGCTACAAGGAACAAGTACACTAAGGGTGAAGTCAAAGCGAAGAAGATCATTCGAGACTCAATTGACAAGATTTGGTGGCCTACATTTCCAAGTTGAACACCTCCAAGGAGATCTACGATAGACTGGTAAGCTTGTTTAATGTTAGTGATGCAAATCAAGTTTTGTTCCTCAAAAATAAGTTGAAGGATATCAATAAGGGCAAGGACGAAGATATTCAATCCCACTTCTTAAGGATCACTGTGATAAAGAATGATCTCCTATCAATTGGAGAAGTCGTTCCTGACAGGGAACTAACTATCATTACCCTGGAGGGCTCCCATCCGAATGATATATATTTAGAATCACTCTTCTCAACAATGATCGAATTCCGGGATTTGAAGAATTGATGTCGAGATGCATTCAAGAAGAAACAAGGATGACAGAGCAAGAAATTCCTTCAAGCAAAGGCAACTCCACTGCTTTCTCCTCTCATGCCAAAAGGAGAAATAATTCTGGGTCTAAAGGCCACTTTAAAGGAAAGACCGGATTGAAGGGTGGAAGGAAGGGAAGATGCTTTGTTTGCAATAAATTTGGCCTCTATGCGAGGGAGTGTCCAAATAGAAAGGACACATCACATGACAATGATCAAAATCACTCCTGGGGCAACTCCAACCACAATCAAAGGAATGACAGGTTCAATGGCAAAAGAAAGAGGAATGTGGGAAATCAAGGAAGTGGTCAACCCTCCAAGAAGGCAAGGAACTCCAGTTTTGAATCAAATATTGTTAACAATAAGCAAGATGAGTATTATCCGATATCGACCCTCTCCACTACCTCTCCTCCGGATTCGTTGGGAAATTGGCTTATTGATAATGGTGCTTCAAGGCACTTCACTGGTTACAAGGAAGCTCTCTCTAATTGATAGAGAAGGAGACAAACTTGGAGATTATTCTTGGAGACAATTCTACCTATCCTGTAAAGGGTGTAGGGAATGTTACTCTTCAATTAAATTAGGGTAACACAATTCATTTGCAAGAAGTTCTATATGTACCGGATCTCAAGAAGAACCTGGTGTCTATTTCGACAATGGAAGACAAAGGCTACAAGGTGGCCTTCATCGATGGCAAGGTGCATGTGTGGAAAAAGAATTTTAAAGATGCTTTCACTCTTGGGTTCCGGGTTGACTCTTTATATCAATTTGGAGGAAGTTCGTTGGGAGTCATGTCTTGCGACACGTCTCTACAGTCTAAATTATGGCACCGAAGGTTTGCCTGCCTTCATTATAAGGCTCTACCCGATGTGAGACAGATGGTGACAGGGATGCTCGAGTTCAAAGTAGAGCATGAAGGTGTATGTCCGGGATGTGCCGAAGGAAAGCTCAAAAGGGGACCATTCCCCTCAAGCCATAGCAAGACCTCTGACATTTTGTAGTTGGTTCACTCCGACATCTGGTATGATGCTTGTGAACTTGTTGGGAGGATATCTATATTATCTCACTTTTATAGATGATTATTCTCGCAAGACTTGGATATGCTTCTTGAAAAAGAAGGATGAAGTGTTGTCCTGGTTCCGTCACTTCAAAGCCTTGATCGAGAATCAAACCGAGAAGAGGGTCAAGATTTGAAGGACTGATAATGGGACTGAGTATGAATCCAATGAGTTCCATGACTTTTGCAAAGAAACTAGCATTAAGAGGGAGACCACAACACCGTACGCTACTGAGCAGAATGGTGTGGCAGAAAGGAAGAATTGTACGATTTTGGAAACCATTCGTGCCATGCTCCATGATCAAAGGCTTTCGAAGTTTCTATGGGCCGAAGCTGCGAACATCGTCGTATATGTTCAAAACCGATGCCCTCATCAAGCATTGGATTCCAAGGTTCTCGAAGAAATGGTCACTTGTAAGAAACCTGATGTCTCTTGTTTTAGAATTTTCGGAAGTCTCATATATTTTCATGTGCCGAAAGAGAAAAGAAGCAAATTGGGTGCATCTGGAAAGAAGGGAATCTTTGTGGGCTATAACGAAAATTCTAAGGGCTATAGAATCTATGTGGCTGGTTAAAGGGAAGTCGAGGTAAGTCATGATGTCATCTTTGACGAAGATATGACCCTTAGCAAGGTTGACAATCTTCCTATTCTTAGGAAAGATAAAGAAGCTGACACCAGGAAGTGGGATGAGAAGGAAGATGAGACGATGCTCGATGTGGAAGAACCTATGGATCCTATTGATCCTCCTCCGCAAGAGCCTTCTCCTTCTAGGAAGAGGCCCTCATGGCTTAGGGCGACTCTTGAAGATGCCGAGAGACATATTGCACCCAGAGGGACTTTCCGTGAAAGTAAGAAGCCGACCAGGTATGAGGGATACTTGACCATTATGAGCACCATCACTGAAAATGAGCCTTCATCGTTCGAAGACGCTGTGAAGCATCAAGTATGGAAGGATGCCATAAATGAAGAATACGAGTCCATCATGAACAATGATGTTTGGGATGTGGTTCCTAGACCCCAGTACAAAACAATTGTCACCTCGAAATGGATTTACAAATTCAAGCATGGAACTGATGGGAGTGCTGAAAAGTACAAGGCTCGATTTGTTGCTCGAGGCTTCTCTCAAAAGGAAGGTGTGGATTATGATGAGATATTTGCACCTGTTTCCCAATACACCACCATTCGCTCGATCATAGCCCTTGCTGCTTCGCAAGGGTGGAACCTACATCAGATGGATGTCAAGACTGCGCTCTTGCATGGTTCGATTAAAGAGGAAGTCTACGTGGAACAACCTGAGGGGTATGAGATTCATAATCGAGAATCTCACGTATGTAGGTTGATGAAAGCTCTCTATGGGCTAAAGCAAGCACCCCGAGCTTGGTATGAGAGGATCGATAGCTACTTGATGAAGTTGGGATTCACTAGGAGTGAAGCCGATCCGAACCTTTATTTTAAGGTTGAAGATGATAAGCCTCTCATACTGGTTCTGTATGTTGACGACTTCTTTCTGACAGGTGCAGTCCCTCTCATTCACAAATGTAAGAGGGAGTTGGATTCTGAATTTGAGATGAAGGACCTAGGACTGATGCACTATTTCCTAGGGCTAGAGGTCTGGCAAAAGCCAGGAGAAATTTTCCTATCTCAAGGAAAATATGTGGTGAAGATATTGGAGAGATTTGGTATGGTGGACTGCAAGCCCGTGACTACCTTGATGGAGCTTAACTTCAAGAAGTTATGCGGTAGCGCTGCCGGACCTATTTTGAGAAATGCTTTTGAGTATCATCAATTCATAGGAGCATTGCTGTTCTTGGTGAACTCCTGCCCGGATATATGTTTTGTAGTCAACATGTTGAGCCAATATATGGTTGAGCCTCATCACTCACACTGGATTGGTGCGAAGAATTTTCCGAGATATCTTCGAGGCACAATCACTCATGGGTTGAGATACATTGCTGGAGATGTGAGGCTACATGGATATTCCGATGCTGATTGGGTAGGCAGTGTGGTGGACCGAAAGAGCACTTCAGGTGCTGTTTCTCTTTGGGTTCTGCTTTGATATCCTAGATGAGCAGGAAGCAGAAGTCAGTGGCTTTGAGCACCGCTGAGGCAGAGTACATTGCTGCGAGTATGGCCTCCTGTGAGGCTGTTTGGTTGAGGAAGCTCTTCAGTGAGTTATTTGGACATACGCTGGATACTACCGTGATCCTCTGCGACAACCAGAGTGGGATTCGTTTATCAGAGAATCCTGTATTTCATGATCGCTCCAAGTGCATCGATATCAGGTACCACTTTATTTGGATTGATGAGCAGGTCACCGACATTCGGACGAAGCCCTTGGGAAAGGTCAAATTCCTGACTTTCCAAGAATGACTAGGAGTCCTTGGGAGCTCCGGGGGACTTGGGGTACTTCTTGGAGCAACGAGCGACCATAGGGTGACTCAACCTCCCCTAGTGTTGCGCTATGTACAGGGTGAATGATTCATCCTTCCCCTGTGATACCCCGTGACGACATGTAGGCAGCATGAGTGGTTCATCCTTCTCTTGCCGAGACATCCTACCCATGCAGCCTGGGACTCATGGGAAGTACCTCTCATCTGGCCAATGAATAGGGAAATAAGGATAGGGACCATAGTAGTACTGATGGACGCATCGTGTATCTACTGTACTCCCTATGCTAGGATGACATTGATCTGGGATCAATTGGAATTGACTTCGGTTTAGTAAGAGTGATATAACTCACTCTCTTTTGGGACTGACTTCGAGTCAGTAAGAGTACTATTAGACACTCTCTTTTATCTGGTGCTGACTTCGGGTCAGTATAGGATGGTATGATACATTCTCGATCATTTCTTCTTCTTCATAGTTCAGTAGAGCAGAGCAGAGCAATGCAGGTCAATGCATTTGATGGCAGAGATAGTACCGCCAGACAGATGGATTAGCAGATGGAGTTGTCCCTAGTTGAGAGGGAGTGTTAAAATTGGCAACTAGGGCCAAACTCCATGTGGGTCACCTCATTTATGGCAGTTGATATTTTTCTTGGATTCCTCTTATCGAGAGGTGTATGATTGATCTGACGATCATTGGATTCTGACATGTGTTCATGGAGATATGAATTTATTTGTATTTCTTGACAATTTGTCAGGGTCGGTCAGCGAGTACACCCCCATCTTATCCTCAACGTGGCATATAAGAAAAGGATACCTTGAGGCATTATGACACTCATCTCATCATCTTATTCCTCTCTCTCCCAGTCTCTTGGGTATGTGTAGGAGGAGGAAGGCACTCACATGTGGGGGAAGGAAAGATGCAGGTCTGTTTTAGGGCAGCGTTGACCTAGGGCTGACTGTGGAGTAGCATGACTGTTTTATGCATGTGTTGACCAGCGAAGAGGACATTTGACTGCATTCTTGGGTTGGGTAGCCTCTCCTAGGCTAGTCGCATTGCTAGGTAGCCAAACGTTGGCCTGTTTGACCACAAATTTGACCAACGTTGACTGGTTAGGGCTAATTGCAGGATTGCTGTTTGACCATATTTTGTGGACTGTTTTGGGTTGCTTACTATTGTTGTTGGACGCTGAGTTCTCCTAGGTTGATTTGAGGTCATTTGGGAGCTGTTTGACCAACTTTGACCTTGCTGATTGTATTGCTGTTGTTGTAAAATCGCAGATTTTTGATATTGTACTCTCTCTTTGTTGAATTATTGAAGAATATAGAAGAATTGATCAAAGGGTTTCCCTGCATTGGGGTTTGTCCCTGGCTAGTGCCACGTATTGTGTCTCTTGTCTTGGCTTGTCTTCTGTTGTTTACATTTATGTTCTATCTGCATTTTACTATCATGTTGATGTGATTGCAATACTGGAAATTAATATTGGGCCAATAAGAAGATTTGAAGTAAATTGCTTGTAAGCATAGAACATGACATAACTTAACAATGCCTTAAAGCTTACACATTACAAGGCCCAAAAATATAAATTATGAAGACCGACCATAGCTTCAAAATTCAACAACCCCTCTTAGCTAGGGAGGTATTCATAATGACTAGATAGATGTTCTTCTTGTGAACACAATTTCTCTAAGAAAAGGTTATACAAATCATCATCAATCAACTACCATAATTCTAGCCAACTAAATTTGGCACATGGTAGTATAATAACATCAACAAACTACCATTAATTCTGGTCAAACATCTATGACACATGGTAGATCAACAACATCAACAAGTTGCCATAATTTTGGTTGGTACTCCTGACACATGGCACATCATTAGCATCAACTAGTCACCATAATTTTGGTTTGTGTAACACATGGTACATAGACTAGTCTTGGGTCACCATCATTTTGGCTAGTACTTGGCACATGGTGAATCCCCAAAGGTCGCACTCTAACTGAGTAATTTTGGGCCCGATGCTAATGATCTTGATAATGGAAACTTTTGGAAATTCAAACTATTTGTAGATTATAATTGACTTTCATTACTTGATAATTACTTGTGATATTAGTTGGTCTTTTATAACTTTTATTTCCTTTTCATCAAGGAATTACCAAAACAATGAAGATCACAAAGAGACAAAGTAAACAAGATATAGGCTCCAGGCTAGTGAAAAACACCTCCAAAGGGGAAAACCTAGAAAGAATACTTCTCTTGTTATAGAATCAAATCAAAATGAGACTTCCAAGACCCAAAGACCAAAGCCAAGTTTCCTCCCAAGCACCAAGTCAGCCCTCCAACAAGATCTCTATTAAACAAGACAAAGTCTACCAAGATCAACAAAGGTCAACCTCTCCAAAGTCTGCTCCAATCAAGTTTCGACCTTCACTTCAGGTTTGCAACTTTGGCCCGCAACTCTTGGCCTTGCAATTAGCCTAGAAACCCTAGATTTTCACATGTGTGGACAGAAATAGGTCATATTTTAGTCTTTTTACTTCACGTGGTCTTTCTGCTAGTTTTCTTTTCCTTCGCTCTTGTTTTTCCATCTTTTCCTATTGCAGATCAAACTTCTTGATGATATTCCAAATGAGTCGAAGTCTCTTCTATTTATAGTCTTCCAGAGGGGTCAAATAGGCCCCTTCTAGGCTGACTTCTCCTTGGTGGGGCCAACTTGGTCTTGGAGGACATTGAATATCTAGACTAAAAAATAATAATTTTATTTTGTTACAACAAGTTCGAATGGACTATAATACATGATAAAAATTCTTCTTTTACTCAACAAGACCTAGATGCATGAAGAACATGCCTTGACCTAGAATTTGAGCATGAAACCCATGCTTGAATAAATAAAAACTCTTTCCCTTTTTACATAAAATATACAATGCCATGATTGCAAAAGTCATTATGAAGATCAAATCTAGTTACATTCTCCAACGCTCCCTCTTAACTAGGGAGGTATTCATAATCCCATCAAGAGGTACAAGGATTCTCATAAGAAGAGTCAGATTGATAAGCCCTCTTTTAAGCATCAATATCATAACTGAGATTGTCATCATAGCAAGGCCTTAACTTGACAAGCTCATCTTGTTTCAGAGCATAATGCTGGGAGGCTTTATGTGAGACCTAACACAACCTCTAATGCACATACCCCCTCCGTATGTTCACTAGGTATTTCCTTTTAGGACTTTTTCTTATCTTGGATTACCTATCCTCAAAGAATATTGGTCCTCTTCAACTACTCTTATCTTGGATGCCCTACCTCATCCTCAAGGAGTATCGCTCTATGAGACTACTTCTATCTTGGATTTCCAATCCTGAAGAAGTACCAATCTTAGATGCTTATCCAATCCTTCGAACCCCATTCTCTTTTCATGGCCTTCGCTCAGACGTACAACTGTTAGTCTTGGCCTAGTGCATGACACATGAAATAAGAGAATATAATGTCCATCATCATTCCCTCTCAATCGGGGAGGAGATATCCACCAAACCAAGCTTGATTCTTAAGTATTCAAGTTCTTGTTTGGAAGTGCGTTTGTCAGAATATCAACTACTTGATCATCTGTAGAGATATAATGTAGCTTCATGACCCCATCTCGTACCAAGCTTTTGATGTAGTGGTACTTATTATTAATACGATTTATCCTAGCATGAAACACTGGGTCCTTGGTCAACCTTATGCAACTTTGGTTGTCACAATGTATAAATGTAGTGGTTAATGGTCCTTCAAATAAATATGATAGCAACTTTCTAAGTTAAACAACCTCTTTAACAATGTACTCGGCTTCAATGCTACTCAAAGCAACAATATCTTGCTTCTTGTTCATCCATGAAATCATGGAAGATCCCAAACTGAAACATCCACCAATAGTGCTTCTATCATCTGTCTCACTGCCACCCCAATCTGAAGATGTATATCCACTAGTTGAATTTCATTACCAACATATCTAAGGAAGTGATGCATTGTTCCACGAAGATGTTTTAGGATGTGTTTGGTTGCTATCTAATGGTCATGTCTTGGCTCCATTTGAAATTGACTGAGAACATTTACTGCAAAACAAATGTCAGGTCTAGTATTCACAAGATACATTAAGAAGTCAATCAACTATTTGTAGCATGTAGGATGCACTAGACTAGAATCTGAACTCCTCAACTTATTTAGATCAGTGATCATAGGAGTTGTCATTGGCTTACTATCCATCATGCCAAATTTCTGTAATATCTTGACCACATATTTTCCTTGACCAAGATATATTTCACCAGGTTTCTTTCAAACATCTAGTCCCAAATAATAATGCATAAACCCAAGATCCTTCATGTCAAATTCCACTGCCAACTGTCTATTGAATGCTTGAATCTGCTTCTCCACACTCGTGACAAGTAAGTCATCCACATATAAAAGTATGATCACAAGTTCATCCTTGACCACTTTGATGTAAAGGTTAGGATCTGCAGAACTCTTGACAAAACCAAGTCTCAATAGGTATACATCCATTGTCGCATAACATGCTCTAGATGCTTATTTCAAGCCATATAGAGCCTTCTTCAATTTGCAGACACGTGTCTCCCTCTTATGGACTTTCAATCCCTGAGGTTGCTTAATATAAACTTATTCATCAATAGTCCCATTCATAAAGGTTGTTTTAACATCCATTTGATGAATGTTGCATCCCATAGTGGCAACCAAAGAGACAAGTGATCTAATATTTGTATATCTTGTTGTAGGAGTGAAGGTTTGTTCATAATCGATACCTTCCTTTTGTGAAAAGCCTCTTGCCACAAATCTAGCTTTATACTTATCAATGCTCCCATCCATTGCATGTTTGATTTTGTATATCCATTTGGAAGTGACAATAGATTTGTTACTTGGTCTAGGAACGATTTCCCAGACATCATCCTTCATAATTGACTGGTACTCTTCTTGCATTGTATTCCTCCATTCTTGATGTTCAACTGCATCTTCATAGGAGGAGGGTTCAACCTCAATGAGCTTTGTCATATACTGCATAACTAGAATACCTTTTAGTTCTTTTACTTTCTCTAAAGGTTCCCTTAGCTGCTACATATCCCTCTGCCTCCTGTAGAGTTGTCTTCAACCAAGCAGGTCTCTTGCAAGTTTCTAGAATAACAACATGCTGCATAGGTTCACTAGGTTCTTCAACATCTTTATGAATAGGTGTAGGATCTTGAACATTGTCATCCTTTGAGGTTTCCTAAAAAATGGGTATCTCTTCTTCATCAAAATCAACTGAGATATCTTTGGATCTCTTGTAAGCTACATTTTCATAAAAGATGACATCTTTCCTTACTTCAATATGACGATCTTCCTTAATGTAGATTTTGTATGCTTTTGATGAAGCACTATAACCAACAAAAATGCCTTTTGTACTCGTAGGATCCAATTTCTTCGTTTTGTCTTTTGGAATGTGTATGTAAACTGGATATCCAAATTTTCAGAAATGATCCACACTAGGCTTCTTTCCTATAAATGCTTCTTTTGGAGTTATATTATTTAGAATTTTATGAGCGCTTCGATTTTGCAAGTAGACAACTATTACAGATGCTTCTCCCCATAATAACTTAGCGAGATCTTGGTCATGAAGCATGGCTCTAACACATTCTTCGATTGTTCTGTTCTTCCTTTCAACCACACCATTTTGTTCAGGATTGTAAGGAGCAATTAGCTCGCTCTTTACTCCTGCTTCCTTGCAAATTGCTATAAGCTTTTTGGAGGTATACTCTCCACCATTATTAGACCTTAGGGTCTTTATCTTTCTATCATATTTTCTACTTCATTCTTGAATTCTTGAAATTTCTCAAATACCTCATCTTTGTTCTTGAGTAGATATATCCATGTTTTCCTAGGGTAGTCATCAATGAATGTTACATAGTATTGATGTCATCTAAGAGATTTTACTGCCATTGGTCCACACACATAAGAGTGTATGAGATCTAAGATTTCCTTGGATCTTGTATCACTTCTTGCAAAAGGTTTCTTTACATTCTTGCCTAGAGCACATCCCTTACATATTCCTTCATGGTCTTCCTTCAATTCAAGGATGTCAGTGACCATTTTGATTCAGAGATGGCAATACCTTGTAATGAAGGTGTCCATACCTTCTATGCCATAATTTAGAAGGGCTAACATCTAAGTGTACAAGATCTTGAGGAAGAGGTGTAAGGAATCTATACAACGTTCCCTCACAAATCCCAATTATCTTAGCAAGTTCAATACTAGAGCCCTTTCCCCAAACCAAAACTTTGCCATCAACAAAAGCAATCCTATCTCCTTTATCTTCTAGGCAAGAAATAAAAAGTAAATTTTTCCTCAAACCTGAAATGTAGAGTATTATTGAGATGAATGCTTCCACTAGTCTCTGGCTCCAATGAAGTAGATCCAATTCCTTTCACAACGTAGCTCGTCTCGTCTCCAAGTTCGACTGAATGAGAAGAAGTCCTTTTTGATAATGTCTATAGTTGATTGCATTCTCCTGTTATATGTCTAGAAGCTCCACTATCAATAAACCATACATTATCATCCTTAAAAGTTCCTGAGAGAGCAGAGAAGAAATTTCCATCCATCACTTCTTTTGCTAGCTTGGAGGTGTACTTCAAGATGTATCTTTTGATGGTTACAAGGTGACTCCCGAGAGTTTCGAGACCTTTCTTCATAAAGCTTGCCATTGAGAAGAAAGAGTAAATGATTGCTTCTAGATTGCTCTTCAACAAAGGTGCCAACTAAGATGTGATCTTCCAAACTTCCTTCCTTCACCTTAGCTTTGATTCCATGTTGGAAATTCAAAGTATTTGTAGATTACAGTTGATTTTCCTTACTTGATAATTACTTGTGATATTAGTTGGCCTTTCATTACTTTTATTTCCTTTTCATCAAGTAATTACCAAAACATTGAAGATCACAAAGAGACAAAGTACACAAGATATAGGCTCCAGGCCAGGGAAAAAGAATCAAATCAAAATGAGACTTTCAAGACCTAAAGATCAAAGCCAAGATTCCTCCTAAGCACCAGGTCAACTCTCCAACAAGATCTCCTTTAAACAAGACAAAGTCTACTAAGGTCAACCTCTTCAAAGTATGCTCCAATCAAGTTTCAACCTTCACTTCAAGTATGCAACTTCGACTTGCAACTCCCGACCCTACAATAAGCCCAAAAACCTTAGATTTTTGCACATGTGGACAAAAATAGGTCAGATTTCAGTCTCCTTGTTTTGCTTGGTCTTCCTCCTAGTCTTCTTGTCCTTCACACTTGTTTTTTCTTCTTTTCTTATTGTAGATCAAACTTCTTGATGATATTCCAAATCTTCTATTTATAGTCTTCTTAAGGGGTCGAATAGGCCTCTTCTAGGTCGACTTCCCCTTGGCAGGGCCAACTTGGTCTTGGAGGACAAACTGACTTTCTAGACTAAAAAATAATAATTTTCTTTTGTTACAACAAGTCCAAATGGGACTATAATACATGATAAAAATTCTTCTTTGTCTCAACAAGACCTAAAAGCATGAAGAACATGCTTTGACCTAGAATTTGAGCATGAAACCCATGCTTGAATAAATAAAAACTCTTTTTCTCTTTTTATATAAAATATATGATGTCATGATTATAAAAGTCATTACGAAGACCGAATCTAGTTACATTCTCCAACAAAAATACTACACTCTATTAGAGTAATTCTGGGCCTCATGACGATTCTTTCTAATTTTGGTCATACACGACACAAGAAGAATGTCTGTCTAGTGTCGAACCATTCCCCCCTAATTATGGTCAAAGTACTTGACACTGGGGTAATATCCCTAATGCTAGTCACAATACCTGACACAGGGAGAATGTCAGTCCATAATGCTATCTCATCAGCCTCATCAACATTCCCTCTCAATGAGGGAGGTATTCTCCACAAGTCCAAGCTTGTCTCTGAAGTATACAAACTTCACATGGGACAAAGGCCTCATCAAAATATCTGGAACTTTTTCATCAGTGGAAATATACTAGAGCTTCGCTGCACCCTTCTGCACCATGTCATGGATGAAATGGTACTTAATATCGATGTGCTTCAACTTGTCATGGAATACTGGATTCTTTGTCAACTTCACACAACTTTGATTATCACAATAAATCACAGTTGGCTCGAGCACATGATTAAATAATCCTGTGAGTAACTTCCGGAGCCATATTGCTTCACAACTCGCCAAGCCAGCTGCAATATATTTTGCCTCGGAAATACTGAGTGCAATAGATGTTTGCTTCTTTCCCATCAACGAAATCATATCAGAGCCCAAACTAAAGAAACCTTTGGAGGTACTCTTCCTATCTTCAACACTCCTTCCTATCTTCAACACTCCCTTGTCCAATCTGCATCGCTATATCCCTGCAACTTTATATCTCCGTTTGAGACATATCTCAAACCATAGTCCAATGTACCACACAGGTATCTCAATATGCGTTTTGCTACTATCCAATGATCGTGTCTTGGTTCCACTTGGAATTGGCTCAACATGTTCATTGCAAAGCAAACGTATGCCTTGGTATTAACCAAATATAACAGTGAACCAATCAACTTCCATTACAATGATGGATCTAGCTAATTAGACTCGGTGTCTCTCAACTTCCTCAAGTTTGTAACCATGGGAGTCAACATCGATTTACAATCCATCATACCAAACTTCTGCAGGATCTTGATAATATATTTTCCTTGACCAAGAAAGGTTTCTCCACGCTTTTTCCATACTTCTAGCCCCAAAAAATAGTGCATCAAACCAAGATCCTTCATATTGAATTCAAAAGTTAGCTCCCTTTAACACCGAATAATCAGATGCTCCATACTTGCTAGAAATAAGTCATCAACATATAGTAATAGAATCACAAGTTCATTTTTCTCGCCCTTGAAGTATAGGTTTGGATCAACATCGCTTTTGGAGAAACCAAGTCTCGTTAGATAATTGTCAATTCATGTTTACCAAGCTCTCGGTGCTTGCTTAAATCCATACTATGCTTTCTTCAACCTGCAAATGTGAGACTCTCTACCATGGACCTCAAAATCCTTGAGGTTGCTCTAAGTACACTTCTTCTTCAATTATGCCATTAAGAAAAGTTGTCTTTACATCCATTTGATGTAAACTCCAACTCATAGAGGAAGCAATAGAAATAATGGATCTATTGGTAGTGTACTTGGTAACTAGAGCAGAAGTCTCATCATAGTCTTCTCCCTCTTTTTGGGAGGGGCCTCTAGCCACAAATCTTGCCTTGTATTTGTCAATGCTGCCATCCACTGCATGCTTGATCTTGTATACCCATTTGGAAGACACCACTGATTTTCCTTTAGATCTAGGCACAATCTCCCATACATCATTCTTCATAATTAATTGCTATTCTTCCAACATTGCATCCTTCCAAGCTTGCTGTTTAGCATCTTCTTCATAGGTGGAAGGTTCAACATCAATAAGATTAGTCATCAATGTTGCATAACCAGGATACCTCTTTGGCCTCTTGCTTTACTTGAAGGTGCCACATGGTGTTGCATGTCCTTCGACTTCCTATAAAGTGGATCAGCCACGCTGGCCTCTTCTTCATTTTAGGAACGACAATTGGGTCCATTAGTTCTCTTGGCCCCTCTAGCTCTTCTTGATGATCACCAAAATGTTTAGAAAGATTTGATGGACACGATCCTTCTTCTTTCGGAGCTTCATGTTTTTCGTCCTCATTAGATTCCACTTCTTTAGACTTCCAATAAGTGACATTTTCATTAAAGGTCACATCCCTGCTAACTTCAACTTGTTTTTGCCCTGGAATATATATTTTATATGCCTTTGATGATTCACTATAACCAACAAATATTCCTTTCTTTCTTGAAGGTTCTAACTTCCTTCTTTTATCTTTAGGAACATGAATATAAACACGACAACCAAATATTCTTAAATGACTAACCTGGGGTTTTTGAATGGTGAATGCTTCTTCAAGAGTCTTGTCTTCCAAGATTTGATAATCACTTCTATTTTGAATGTAGACAATGGTCATTGATGCTTCACTCCCTAGAAACATAAGCAAGTCTTGGTCATGTATCGTTGCCTTGACAAATTCTTCAATGGTTGTATTCTTTATTTCAGTAGCTCCATTTTGTTGTGGATTATAAGGGACTATCAACTCCCTCTTAATCCCAACTTCTTTGCAAAAGGCAGTGATCTCCTTGGAGGTATATTTGCCTCCATTATCAGATATCAAGATTTTGATCTTCTTTCCCTTCAAGTTTTCAATTTCAACTTTGAATTCTTGGAACTTGGCAAAGACTTCATCTTTCGTCTTCATGAAGTAGATCCATGTTTTGTGGGAGAAATGATCAATGAATGTTACATAATAGTAAGAGCTTCCAAGAGACTTCACTGGCATATGATCACATACATCGGAATGAATTAAGTCCAAAACTTCCTTGGATCTACTTTCATTACTTGGAAAAGGCTTCTTAATATTCTTTCCAAGCGCACATCCTTTACATGCTCCTCCATGCTCTTCTTGTAGTTCTGGAACACTTGAAACCATTTGCTTTAAGGTTGGCAAAGCTTTGTAGTGAAGGTGAGCATTGTTAGAAAATGTAAAGTGGCAACAATTATAATGTATTTTCTTCAACTTTGATACTTGCTTGCGAAACTTAGTTATCTTTATGTTCTTTAGTTAGATCTTTTCATCAAACAATATCAAGAAACAATAACAACAAAAGAGGACTCAAATATAGGCTCTCAACCAGGGCAAAACCCCTCCAAGGGGAAAACCCTGAAACTCTTCTCTTCTTAGAATCTGCTTCAAATGAGATACAATGACCCAATCCCTAGACCAAGTCCTTCTCCTAGTATTAAGTCAGTTCTTCCTTATGACCTTCCCTTAAACTATTTCTTCCTTGCAACTTCGACCAACCATCAATTGCCCAACTACTTGACCCAACAACTTTGTCCTCTAGTAACTTTACCCCAACAACTGCTGCAAAAACCCTAATCTATCTTCCTTTTGACCTTCCTAGAGAAAAACAGTTCTCCCCAAGGTCAACAAGGCCAAGACAAGGATTTCACTCTATTTGACAACTTGTTCCTGTAATTATGCTCCCCAATAATTCAGACCTGCAACTTTGGCCTCTTTTTGGCTGCAGAAACCCTAGCTTCTTTGCAAGTATGAGAGAGATAGAGCCCCAAAACAAAAAATATCGTCTCCCAATTTCTTCTAGACTTTCTCTCTCCTTTGCCCAGATTCCCAGCGACTGATCAAACTCTTTCCTTGATAGATCGAACTTGTGAGTGAGTGTATCCAAAGGAGGTCAAGCTGCTTCCTTTTATAGCCTTCTTGTTAGATGTATGATCCAAAGTACATAAAATAATATTTAATTATTTAGAGTTTTCATAGATTAATTATTTAGAGTTTTAGCGTCTTAGAATATCTATTTGTTATAAAAGATACGACATCTAGAAAGGTGTCATTTCTTAGGAACTAATTTAGGAAAATAGTTAGGAGTGTTGTTAAAAGTGCATTAAATTTAAATGGACACTTGTAAATGAATTAAGTGATGCATAGCAAAATTAGTTTAGGACACTAGTTTATTTAAAGCTTGTTCTCTCCACTTGCAAGAGTGTTGAGTGATCGTGTGTAAGCTCTTGCAGATTTTATGTAATTTTGCACTTCTTTTGTTAATTTCAGATATGGTCATTAAATCTTCTGTAAATTTTTTATTATTTTGGAAGTTTCATTTTCACAGTCTTTCCACATTTCAACATAGTCATTTGCAATCCTTGGTGGGAGAAATTGATTTGATAGCTAGCCCAAGCCGTACTAGTATTTTTGCAAAATAGTGGCCCATACTGTTGTAAATTCGTGGCCTTCAACTGCAAAAACACAAGCTTTACCACTGATTTTTCATGCCTTTAACTATCCTAAAAGAAAAGAAAAAAAGCGTAGCTCATTTTTGAAGCATTTTTGGTACCAATTTTTGCTCAGTTTTGATGGTATTTTAACCAGCAAAAAAATTGTTCTTCTGCATTACTTTTGCCCAATCTACTTCTTCTACTTCCACGGGGGGATCTGCATCGGCTCACAAAAGTGGCCCAATTTCCACAATCACTGCCTACGCCTTGCGGCCTCATTGAATGCCATCGTGGTCACCCCAGACTACTGTCTAGGCCCTGAGCACCGCCTCCCTGTAGCCCTATACGACGACTTCTCAGCATTGCGTTGGATCTCAACGTTCATTCTCGGCACTGCGTTGCATCTCAATGTTCATTCTCGACACTACATTGGATCTTAGTGTTCATGTGTTGAATCCATGCGTTCGTTCTCTGCAACCTATCAACAATTTTCAACCCGGATTTTGAAGATTAATCTCTCTAAGGATTATATGGTGCGTATTTTCCTTTACATGCACAACTTTTTAATGTGTAAAAAGGAAACATTCGTTGACTTGAAGCATGTAAAAGAAGCTAAAAAAAGCTAATTAAAAGTATTCAAAAGCATTTACGGAGGGATAAGGTGTGTTCCAAAATTAGCTTTTTAAAGATTTGTAATAGTGGTAATAAGTGCTAAGTGTTAACTTTTGGAGTGATAAGGTGGATTATAGAAGGTTTTTTTTAAGATTTATAATATTTGTAGTGATAAAGTTAATGGAGTGATAAGGTATATTTTTTATTTTGTAATATTTGGAGTAATAAGTTGTAAATGTTTGTAAATTTGGAGTAATAAGGTGTAAATTTTTGTAAATTTGGAGCAATAGGGTGTGATTTTTTTTTGTATTTTTTGAAGTGATAAAATTGTAACTCAAAGTAATATCTTTACTTTGAGGGGGGGTCTAAAAAGTTAACTAGCTATAGTCAAAGAAGTCAAATTGCAAGAGCATTGTAAAAGTCAAATTTTGAAAGTTTTATTGTAAAATTTTAGAGAAGTTGACTAGAGCCAAGTGCAAATCTCAGTCAATTTTATCGTCAAACGACTATATGAGGGTCAAGGCCAAGCCCTGATATATCATTTTTTGTTGCGGCGCTATGTGTGGTGTGTTGTTCATCTTCTTTTTGTGGTGCATGATCCGTCTTGGCGCATACATTTACTTTTACAATGTTCAAGCTGGTAAATTTATTTTTAGAGTCTGACAAACTTGAAGGCTCAAAGAATTACACGGCATGGAAAAGGCACATGGAAAGAACTTTGATTTACAATGAAATCTGGCAAGATGTATGTGATGGTGATGTTAAACCAAACAAACCTACAAATGCAGACTCACTAGCTAAACGAGAGATCAAAATGTCAAAGCATTAGCATTAATTAAATCTTTAGTGAATGATGAAATGTATGTTCACATTGAAAATGCTTCTGATTCATGGTCTGCTTGGCAAACATTTAAAGATTTATTTGATACACAACCAGAATCTGAGAGAGTTGATCTTCAATTGAAGTTGCTTCAACAGAAATTGATAGAAGGGGGAGATGTACTTGAATACATTTCCAGATTTGAGGACATTAAGCAGGAAATAGTAAACGCTGGATTTCAAGCAGTGGATGATAGCTTCATGACTACTATTTTGATTGCTGGTTTGCCTTCTTCATATACAGATTTTCTTGGAAACTTTACAAGTAACTGGAAAGCTAGAGAAGTTAAAATTTGATGAATTAAGTGAAATACAAGCTCAACATGACAAAACTTTTGGAAAGAAGAAACAAGTTGGAGAAGATGTCTTCTTTATAGAAGCTAGCACTAGTAAATCTTCGACTGAAAGTTCCAGAGGTAGATGAAGAGGGCGCATCAATCAAAATCAAGGAGCATATAGAGGACAAGGTCATGGTAGAAGTCAAGGCAGAGGGAACAACTTCAACAGAGGCAACAATTCTGGCAGAGGCAACATTCAAGGCAGAGGCAATAGTCAAGGCAGAGGCAACAATCAAGGAAGAGGACAAAGTCAAGGCAGAGGACACAATCAAGGTAGAGTAAAAAACAGAAGTAGAGGACAAAGTCAAGGCAGAGGACACAATCAAGGTAGAGTAAAAAACAGAAGCAGAGGACAAAGTCAAGGCAAAGGCAAAGATTTCAATCATGTTGTTTGTAGAAGATGTAACAGAGTTGGTCATTGTGCTGAAGATTGTTGAACTTATATTGAAAAAAATCCAAAGTTTCAGCAACACTTGGCACAACTTGGCAATGATCAAGGAGATGATGGCTCATAATATGTCTCCACTACACTTCAAAGTTCAGAATCAACAACATTACAGGACTCCATATATCTTAAAAGTGATTATGAAGATGCTTGGATCTTAGCTAAGTCACTTGACACAGGGATTCGGGACACGTAGGATTCGAGATTCGTGGTGTCGGATTCAGACATGTTGACCCCCCGGAACAGGACACGTAGGATTCGTTATATATTATTTTAATAAA
>APFE030056803.1:68940-86061 GCA_000404065.3 Pinus taeda | reverse complement strand
TTATCATTGTCTTTAAGTCCTCTTCCCTCAACATTACTTGCAGCAGACTCTGATGATATTGGGGGAGGAGGGGCATCTCTACCCATGACATTCTTGCCCTTCCTTTGCCCCCTAACTGCTGCCTTTGATTGAGCCATGAACACTGTTACCTGTAAAAGAAATGAACAAAGCATGCACAAATTTGTAAATAAAAAATCATATACAAACTGCTGCAAAAAATGCAAAAAAATGGAGGTGAAATGCCAGTCACATTTAACACACAAACTCACAAAACCCCCTGTATTGGTCACCTTGCAATCATAAGCAATTGCTGCGAATAGAGATGGAACTATTTAGAACAAAATTACTCTCTTGCAGGGGTTATTTTAAACACGGGGAAATAATGGAAACAATTTACAAAAGATTCATACCACCACAGTAGCAATTCTACTCGCTCAGGACAGCAACAACTGCCAGAAAAAGCATGGAAGAAAGACATACATGACAGGACTAGATAACTGCCAATTTGGAGCTGTGGTGGTTTGAATTTGATAGTATATCCTGAGGAAGAAAGACATACATGACAGGACTAGCTTCAAATTGTTTTTTCAAATGATATCCACCAAAAATGAGTGCCAAAATATAGAGTGTACTGTGTAACAATAGTAAGCAAGTGTTCAGATATTCGTAAACCAAAATATGGGCTAGTCAAAATGTTGAAGTTAGATAGGTCAACAAGTGTTCAGATATCTGTAAACCCCTCTCCTTTAATTGCAGGGTGCTTGGATGGTTAATGCTTAACAAAAGCCTAGTTGTTAAGGATAGCATCCATCACTCAAACTTAACAGATGGTTTCCACATGATTTATCATAAAACAGAGACAGTTTTAGCATGTCTTTTGGAAATTCAAGGTTGCCAGAGTATTCTGAGAACAGGTTACCAACGACCACTAAGACACTGTTCTCTTTGGTTAACTTCTATTAAAAAGGAGCCATTTTGGGGGATAGATAGATCACCAAACAGTTTAGCAGAGGTCTATGGAACACCATAACACTTGCCTCTTCTTGTGTGAAAGAAAATTAACGTAAAAAAAGGTTGTCCTACTGTTACAATACACATAATTAAATAGATTCTAGATATAAAGTTATTTCATTACAAATCTACCCCATTCATAACAACCGCAGGGTCCATACTAGTATAATGTAAACCATTAATGGTTCACCACCGCATTCATTAGTTTATGGAAGAAATTGCACTCTACAAACAGTGAGATCAGAAATGCACTTACCTGGTGGTCGATTCTCCTTGCTGAATGCTCTACTCCCTGCTGCAAACCCTTCTCCACTTGCCAACAACTCACAAAACACTTGCCAAATGAAAATATGCGTGGTTGTAATGAGCAAACACGCCCTTTTCATACCCGCGCAGGTCGCTTTTTGAGCTTAGCGAGTCCTGGAAACAGGACACGATTCCCAAAATCGTGACACGCAGATGAAAATCGTGACACAACCTCGGATTTGACGAGTCAGGAAAGGACACAACGTGTCATTGGATTTGGACACGAATCTGGATAGAATCGCGTCAGATTCGCTGGATTTGGGATTCGAGGGGCCTCTAGGGCGAATCCGGTTTTCTAGGATCTTAGATACATGGGCAACACAACATATGACTTTTTGACGTGACTTCTTTTAGAATTTTAAGCAGTGCAAACTCAATTCAATCTTTCTTGTAGATGGTACAAGACATACTCCTTGTGTAAAAGGTGTAGTAAAGGTTTATCTTCTGGGCATTGGAGAAAAACTAATTTCAAATGTTTGGTATGTACCAGCTTTCAAGAAGAATTGTTGTCATTAGTCATGATTTGACAAGCAAGATATTAGGTTGTTATGGAGGATGGTTTAGTAAAAATCAACTCCATCAAACAAAATATGAAGACAGTCATGACAGGATATGAAGATGGAAAACTTTTAAGGATTAAAGGAACAATCATTCCACAAAACTTTGATTTTGCAGGAGCAACGAGTACACATATTCCATCAATAAGACTGTGGCATGTTAGATATGGGCATTTAAACTTTGAAAGTCTCTTTGAACTTCAAAAGTAGGGAATGGTTAAAGGTCTTCCAACTTTTAAGAAAGAAAATGTAAGATGTGATGCTTGCATTTATGAGAAACAAAGTCAAGGGACTTTTCCAACAAGTTCATGGCATGCAAATAGGCGTTTGCAATTGGTTCACGGTGACATTTGTGGACCTCTACAGACTTCTCTAGGAGGTTGTAGATACTTTTTACTATTCATTGTTGATTTTAGTAGAATGACTTGGGTTTATTTTTTGAAACAAAGGTTAGAAACATTCTAAAAGTTTAAAACTTTTCGTCCACTGGTTGAGAATGAAGTTAAAGAGAAAATTGGCACTCTCAACACAAACAATGGAGGGGAATTCACTTCCAATGAATTCCAAACTTATTGTAGGGACAATGGTATTAAAAGACAACTTACAAATGTCTACACTCCACAACCAAATGGAGTAGCAGAGAGAATGAATCACACCTTGTTAGGGATGGCAAGATCCATGCTAACTTTCAAAAATTTAAGTCCTTTATATTGGGTAGAAGCAATACATACAACGGTCTACTTAAGGAACAAGATTCCTAACGCTTCTTTGGAGGGAATTAGACCATATGAAGCATGGTTTGGTTTCAAACCTCAAGTCAAACATCTTAGAGTTTTTGGTTTAGTGTGCTATGCCTTAGTTCGAAAAGAAAAGCGAACTAAGCTTGATTCATGAAGTTTGAAGTGTACATTGATTGGGTGTTTGAATGAAAAGAAGGGATATCGTCTTCTGTCCAATGGAAAGTTCGTTGTCAACAAGGATGTTATATTTGATGAAACAGATAGCAAGAGTGCCACAAAGATAGAAAGTCTTCTACAAAAATTGGAAACTAAGGGAGACAAAAGGAAAAGCAAAATGTGAAATCAACCAAGTACACAACATTGGTATGATATTGAATTGCCTTCATCAGAAACTGGTTCATCCAACTCACCTACTTCATCTAGACCATCTGGATCTTCTTGAAGTTCATATGAATCTCCTAGCAGTAGCTCATTTGACAGTGACTCTCCACCCCCTAAACCTTTAGATAATCGAAGAACATTTGTTTATATAAATCCACTTTATAATGATGGTGATTACTCGGATCCACAAACAAGTGAACATCAATTGCCTAAATGGGCCATTCAACTTTTGAAGGATGTCATGCTAGATGAACAAAACAAAACAAGAACACGAAGTTCACAAAGAAATGAAGAAAATTTTGCTTTAATAACAAATGATTTTACTGAGCCCTCCACATACAAAGAGGCAGTAAAACATATAGAATAGAAAAAGGCAATGGTTGAAGAATAAAAGGCAATGATGGAAAAAAACACTTGGAAACTTGTTGATTGTCCTAAAAATGTGAAGCCCATTAGATGAAAATGGGTTTACAGAATTAAGTAAAAGCTAGATGGAGACATTGACAAGTACAAGACAAGGATTGTTGCTAAGTGTTTTTCACAACAAGAAGGAATCGGCTATGAGGAAACATTTGCACCTACAACAAAATGGAAGACCATCGGATTAACACTTGCATTAACAACTTAAAAAGGATGGAAAGTACATTAGATGGATGTTAAAAGTGCCTTCCTCAATGGAGACTTGCAGGAAGAAGTATATATGACTCAACTTCCAGGGTTGGTGATTGAAGGACAAGAACACAAAGTATGCAAATTGATCAAGGCTTTATATGGATTGAAACAAGCTCCACGAGCTTGGTATGCAAAAATGGACGGGTACCTTCGCAAGGTTGGCTTTAAGCGAAGTGAATCTGATGATACTTTATATGTGCATCAAATGGGTAAAAATCTGGTAATTCTAGTTATGTATGTGGATGGCTTGATCATTATTGGGAACAATAATGATCATATTATGCACGTAAAAGGACTCGCAAGCTGGATTTAAGATGATTGATTTGGGATTACTTCTCTACTATCTTGGAGTTGAAGTATTCCAACATCCAAACAATATTTTCATTAGTCAAAGCAAATATGCATTTGAACTTCTTCAAAGATTTTGGAATGCAAGATTGCAACCCTGTTCTCACCCCAATGGAACAAAACTTAAAACTTTCAAAATTTGAAGGGGGGGAATTGGTGAACAATACTACTTACAGATAGTTGATTGGCAGCTTGATCTATCTGACAACCACTCGTCCGAACATATGCTATGCAGTCTGTATTCTATTGCGCTTTATGCATGAACCAAGGGAAAGCCACTGGTATGCAGCGAAAAAAGTCCTTAGATATATCCAAGGGACGAAACATTTTGGTCTTCTTTACAAAAAGTCTAAGAACTTTGTACTTCGTGGATGTTCAGATGCCGATTTTGCTGGAAGTATTGATGATCGGGCATCAACATCAGGTTATTTGATGAACATGGGGTCAGCTGTTGTTTCTTGAAGTTGAAAGAAGCAAGCTATAGTGGCCACTTCTTCGGCGGAAGCATAATATATATCAGCATGGGAAGCAACATGTGAAATTGTTTGGTTGCACAGAGTTTTGCAGAATTTAGGTGTTCCTCAAGCAGAAGCCACATCTTTATTCATCGACAACTAGTTAGCGATAAAGCTTGCCAAAAATCCAGTTTTTCATTCCAAAACAAAGCATGTGGACACAAAGTATCATTACATCAGGACACCGATCACAAAGGACATCATCAAACTAGTATATGGTCCTTCAAAAGATCAAATCTCAGAGTTTTTCAGAAAACCACTTGGCAGGATCAAATTTACTAAGTTTAGGGAAGAGCTTGGTATCCGCTGTAATGTACCTTTGGATCAAAGGGGGGAATGTTAGATATATGATCCAAAGTATATAAAATAATATTTAATTATTTAGAGTTTTCTTTGATTAGTTATTTAGAGTTTTAGAATCTTCTTAGAATATCTATTTGTTATAAAAGATATGACATCTAAAAAGGTGTCGTTTCTTAGGAACTAATTTAGGAAAATAGTTAGGAGTGTTGTTAAAAGTACATTAAATGTAAATGGACTTTTGTAAATGAAATAAGTGATCCATAACAAAATTAGTTTATGACACTAGCTTATTTAAGGTTGTTTCTCTCCACTTGCAAGAGTGTTGAGTGATTGTGTGTAAGCTCTTGCAGATTTTATTTAATTTTCTTTTCCTTATTAATAAAATTTGTGTGTATGAGGACACTTCTGCTATTACTTCTCAAGGGGTCGGATTCCCTCCTTTAGGCTGACTCGAGGATCCTAGGGCCGTCTTGCACTTTTGGAGATTCTAGGACTTTCTAGACTATAAAATAATTCTTTTTACAATTACAAATTGCCTGGAAGGGTCTTATAAACATGATGTTTACTCCATTTACTCATGACAATAAATCTTAAGACCTAACAAACTCTATAAGCACGAAGAACATGCTTTTACCTAGAAGACCATCAATAATGAGCATGGAACCCATGCTTTAATAATATTTTTCTTTCATCTTTTCTTGTTTGTTACATAGGATACATATTGAAATGAGTACAACAATTATGAAGACCGAAACTAGTTCTTGAGAAATCTAGGGCAGTTAGATTAGGGTGATTTCTCTTTCTCTGATAATTGCTTGTGATGTTCTTTTAGTTAGCTGCTCCAACCGCAGTCAAGCTACTCCAGTCCTTTAGATTTTAGCCTTTGCAATTTTCGGCCACTACTTCAAGTCTGCAATTTTCGACCTCTACTGCAGAAACCCTAACTCGCATTTGTGGGAAAAGATGGTGAAGTTGTCCTTCTCTCTCGTTCGCTTGGTGTGCTTCTCTCTCCTTAGGTATTCGACTTCCAAAGTTGTTCCTCTTGACACCTAAATTTGGCTCCTTGAGGTGTCTGCAATTCAATCTTGCTGCAACAAAAGATTCCCTAATTTCCTTCCCACGTGAGAGAGAATTTGACCCAAAATTCAGACTTTCTCCTTCTTCTTTGCTCCTTTTAGGGCTCTTTTTCGCCCTTGATTGAACTTGATGAATGATCTACAAATGAGGTCGAGTATCATCTTATATATAGGCTTCTAGGGAGCCCTAATGAGGCCGACTTGTCTCTACTAGGTAGACTAGTCTTCTTGCAGGCTGACTTGGTCTTGGAGGGAGACATTTGACTCTTTTGTCTCATTATAAATTCCTTTTACATGATACAAAATGCCCAATAGGGTCTTTTACATATGACAATGACTCTTTGACTTCTTCGACTCTATTACAAATCCCTATAAGCACACAATGGGTGCTTGACCTATAAATAAAATGACCTTGAACATGAAATCCATGCTAAAAATAATAATAATATTTTTTCTCTCTTTTACATCGAATACAAAAAATCAAAGATTACATAAGACATTATGAAGACTGAACCTAATTACATATTTCAACACTAGTTACATTTCTCAACAAGCATATATTCTATGCCAAAGCTCACATGATTAATATGATTATGTACAAGTGCTTGAGTAGGTTGTTTCAAAAGTCTATACAACCTTCCTTCACGAATTGCAATTATTCTTGAAGAATCAATACTAGAGCCTTTGGGCCAAACAAGAACTTTGCCATCAATAAAAGATACTCCATCTCCTTTATTTTCCAAGCATGAAATAGAAACCAAATTCTTTTTCAAACTTGGTACATATAATATGTTGCTGAGATGAACACAATCACCTAATTCTAGTTCAATGGATGTCTTTCCAATTCCTTTTACGTTATAACTGTTGTTGTCTCCAAGTTCCATTATTTGTGCTAATATTCTTTCCAATAGGCTTGTGAGGTTGTCTCGATGTCTCGTCATGTGCCTTGAGACAAGACTATCTACTAGCCACAAGTATTCACTGTTTGCAACTCTTAACTATCCTAGGGATCTGCACTCATAGCCCTTCAAGACTTGATTCTATATCTTATTTTCAACAAACATTTTGGGGTAGATTTCATTAAACATTCCTTTACCTTAAGTGCACATCCAAGTGATGAATACGTCAAATAAGTTCCCTCTCATTCAAGATGTTGAATACGGTAAAATAACTCTTCTCAACTGTATAGACTACTGTTAGTTTTTGTAGCATCGGACAAATGTTCGAGTCTCGATTTGTGTCTAAGAAACTAAGGAACACGAGATCTTCAAAACCCATAAAAGGTTTCGGGAGAAAACACATAAAAGGTTTCGGGAGAAAACACCTGGAGAACACTCAATTAAATTAATTGATCAATAATTAAAAAATACCTAAGTCTAACTTAGGGAAATTGATTAATTAATGGGAAATAATTGAGGATGACCAAGAATGCTCTAGAGACTCACATGGATTGAGTCTAAGATGATCTTTAGCCATTGATGAGGATTTAATCATGGCCGTTGAAGCTCCAGCAAGAGATTATAAGAGCATAGCAATGGGATTAGGTGAGACACGAGTGAGGGAGCGAATTATCCAGGTGGTGCGAATTTCCCAGTACACAATGATTCAGTGAGGGAAGAATTCGAGCTAGTGGAGGAGCATTAGTGATTCAAGGAGCAACAAAGAGAATTCAGGCGGAATTTCCCAATAGTTTTTAGGGCCAGAGAGGTAGGAAAGAGGGAGGTTGAATTATTTTGCAGAAAAGCTGTCCAGTCAGTGCGAGTGAGCCAAAAAACCCAATTCAAGTGCCAGGAAGAGATCGATTCAGTTGCTGAAGGTCGGGAGACCATCCAGAAGGTAGAACGAGTCAATTCTAGAGGTAGAGGGAGGCTAGACAACCTAGTTGGAGGCAGTTTCAAGGGTCGTCTAGATTTGCGCAAGCCAACAATGAGAGTAGCCAGTAGGCAATGTGAGCTAGGCATAAGGAGGGCAGTTGATTTGTAAAAGGAGAAAATTCTGTCCCAGAAATTTTGTTAGATTATTTTCCAGAGTATTGCCAGTGAGGCATCCAGATTATTGTACTCAGATTTTTACTTGCAAAGTAATAATATAAACCCTCATCTGTTGCACCAGTTTTCCCTTCAGGGTTTTTCGGGGAAGTTAGTCCAAAATAATTGTGTTAATTGTGTGCATGAATTTTTTAGTTCCATTTTTTTTCCATAGCGTAATTTATTTTGTTGTGAAGAATTGCAGTGTGATTTACTCAATATTAATAAAAAATTAATAAAGTGCTAATTAGTTAGGAGAATAAATTCCAGTAGCTGCAATTCGAGGATTGTTCAGAACTACCTCAAAGTAGTTGATTTTAGCACACTAGTTCTTTCATTCATTCAATGTTTCATGACTCCATTAGTCCTTAGATTGATAGGCACTAGACTTGCATTATCCTATTTCCTTGTTCTCATTTTTTTTTCATTTCCTTCCACACCCCCTTTTCAATTTCCACAACCACATACCATTGCTACAACCATGTTGTTTTATCAAGGCTTAATCTTCATTTTTCACCTTGAGTCCCCGCTCCATATCCTTGATAATGCTATCCTTACAGAAGCCCTTCGTAGCTGGAGAAGAGCCAACCAAAAGAAAGAGGAAGAGCTACTGAGGTGACAATGGGTAGCCTTAATAAGTTGCACAAAACTAATACCTTGGTGATTAGTGTTAAAAATTCTAGGGCAATACAATGATTTCTGAACAATGATAATTACTTGTGAATATCTATATCTATATCTATATCTATATTATATATATATATATATATATAATCCTTCCAGCGATTACTAATTTTTCATCAAGCAACTTTACTTTAGAAAATCAATTAGACAAGAGTAAGAAAGCAAAGATCACGATGCACAATATCAACACAATAAATACCTTGGGAAAACCCACTTGGGGTAAAAACCTCACAATTTCTTTCCTTAGGGAACCAATTCAACAAGAGATATCAAAGTCAAGAATTATGGTCCAACTAACCAACATTCACCAAGTGTCCAAGTCAATCCTCATCAAATTGAACATAGAAGATGTAGCTTAGAAATATATGATCCTCTGTCACAATTGTCAACCACAAGTTTGGACCTTTGTCATAGATAACATTCATAGGTTCGGATCTCTGTCACAAAAGTCACCACAGGTTTGGACACTTTGTTCACAAGTGTAACCATAGGTTCGACCTTCTTGCACATGTGGTCTAATACAAAATTCAGACTTCTCTTAAAGCATCAAACCACAAAATTATTTGCCACAAAATTCAGCTCATGTACAGGTTACAAGTCACTAGCTTCTTCCTTCTAGAAAAGATATAAACCACAAAGATACTTTGTATTGCAAGAGACTTCTTTGATATGCTTCTACACTTGATTCGTATGCCCATAACCATGTATGTTTGCTTAGACGAGTTATGCTTTGAGGAGGATGAAGAGCTCTTATTTATAGCCACTTCTCGAGGTTTAATGTGTGTGAATGCTAGTTGAGCCAACTTGTAGGAGATGGAGGGCTGTCTTGAACACTTGGGAGCCAAAACTAATTATAAAAATTTAAATTTTTGTTCTTTTGATAAATACAAAATTTTAATTTTCTTATGAGCATGAAGAACATGCTTTACATGAATATATACATCAATATATCAATATGAAGACCGACCATAGCTACAAAATTCAACACTTCCTCTTAGCTAGGGAGATATTCATAATGACTATCAAGATAATTTCAAGTTAACAAGTTAGATCAAGATTAAGATAAGCATCATCAATATCATAATCACCAACATCAACAAAATCACGTTTCACCATCAAACAACTATAGACATAGTCTAGGTGAAACTCCATAGGCCTCATAAAGATAAACAAGCTCTTTCTAGAAAGAGATTAGAGCATGACGCTGGGAGGCTACAACTTCTCGGACCATACTCCACCCAAGGTCAAGTGACTCAAGGAGTATGTCCTTTGCTGGACCAATCTCCCTAATTCAGGTCAAAATACTTGATACAGGGATACATTCCCTAATTCAGGTCAAAGTACTTGACACAGGGAGAAAGACAGTCTGTGGACCATTCTTCCTAATTCAAGTCAATATACTTGATACAGGGATAACATCCCTTATTCCGCTCAAAGTACATGACACAAGAAGAATGCCAGTCCATGATGCTATCTAATCTATCAAACCATTGTCCCTAATTCTAGTCAATGTACGTGACATAGGGATAACATTCCTAATTCTAGTCAAAGTACATGACACAAGGGGCAAACACATCCATGATGCAATCAACACTCCTTGTCAGTGAGGGGCATTCTCCACAAGACCAAGCTTCTCCCAGAAGTACATGAACTTCACATTGGAAAGAGCCTTCATAAGGATATCAACAATCTGCCCATCGGTGGAGATGTCTGGAGCTTGACATCTCCCTTCTATACCATGTTTCGAATGAAATGATACTTTATTCCAATGTGCTTTGACCTCCCATGGAAGATAGTATTCTCTAAAATCTCTATATAAGTTTGATTATCACAAAAGATCATGGTCGATTTCAACACCTCTTTAAATATGCTTGCAAGCAATTTATGAAGCCCAACTGCTTCACAACTAACTGCATAGGCTGCCATATGTTCTGCTTTTGCTGTGCTGAGAGCAACGAAGGTCTGCTTTATGCTCATCCAAGAAACCATCGCAGAGCCCAGGCTAAAACAACCACCAGCTGTACTTTTTTTGTCTTCAACACTTCCAGCCCAATCAGAGTCAGAATATCCCTAAATCTCATTGATTGCAATATATCTTAAAAAATAGTTAATAGTACCACGAAGATATCTCAAAACATGGTTTGTTGCAATCCAATGATCATGATTAGGCTCCATCTGAAATTGGCTCAATGTGTTCACAGTGAAGGAAATATCGGCCTCCTATTAACCAAGTACATCAATGAACCAACCAATTGCTGATATATAGATGGATCAACAAGATTAGAATCAGAACTTCATAGCTTATTCAAATTTGTTATCATAGGAGATGCCATAGGTTTACAATCCATCATGTCAAACTTTCGGAGGATCTTGATAGCATACTTCCCTTGACCAAGGAATATTTCACTAGGTTTCTGCCATACTTCTAGTCCCAAGTAATAATGCATTAGCCCGAGATCCTTCATATCAATCTCAACTGCTAACTCCCTCTTACATTGAAGAATGAGATGCTCCACACCTGTCAGCTATAAGTCATCCACATATAGCAATAGCCTCATTCTTCACAATCTTGATGTATAGGTTCGAATCAACATCACTTTTGGCGAAAACAAACCTTGTCAAATAAGCGTCAATTTGTGAATACCAAGCTCTAGGAGCTTGCTTCAATCCATACAAGGCTTTCTTCAATCTGCATATGTGAGAGTCTTTCTCTATTTATACTTCTTCATCAATTCCACCATTAAGGAAAGTTGTCTTCACATCCATTTGATGTGTATTCCATCCCACAGAAGTTGTAATAGAAACAAGGGATCTAATAGTTTTGTACTTGGCAGTGGGAGCAAAGATTTCATTATAATCTTCTCCCTCTTTTTGGGAGAATCCTCTAGCCACAAATCTAGCCTTGTACTTGTCAATTCTTCCATCTGCTACATGCTTAATCTTATAAATCCATTTGGAGGTTACAACTAACTTTCCTTTGGTTCTTGGTACAATTTCCCATACATCATTCTTTATAATTGATTGATACTCTTCTATCATTGCGTCTTTCCAGACTTGTTGTCTTACTACTTCTTCATAAGTGGAAGGTACAAAATTGATAAGCTTAGTCATCAAAGCTGCTTACTCAAAATTCTTCTTTGGTTTCTTGCATTATCTAAATGTGCCATGGGGAGCTACATGTCCTTTTGCTTCTTGAAGAGTAGTTCTAAGCCATGTTGGTCTTTTCTTGTTCTCAGGAACAATAATGGGTTCCACAGGTTCACGTGGTCCTTCAAGTTCTTCTTCTTGATGATCATCAGGTGGTTCTGAAGGATGGGAATGCCTTGGACTTTCTTCTTTAGGTGACTCAAGTTCTTCATTGTCATCAGAGTCCATGGGGACTTCTTTGGACTTCTTGAAGGCAACATTCTCATCAAAAGTGACATCTTGGCTTACTTCAATTTGACGCTGTCCTTGAATGTAGATTCTGACAGCTTTTGATGATTCACTATAACCAACAAAGATACCCTTATCTCCTGATGAGTCAAGCTTCTTCCTTTTGTCCTTGGGAATGTGAATGTAGACAGAACAACTGAAGATTCTTAGATGATCAACCCTTGGCTTGTGACCAGTGAATGCTTCTTCAGGAGTCATGTCTTCTAGAATTTTGTGAGGACTTCTATTTTGAATATATACGGTGTCTTGGATGCTTCTTCCCATATGAATTTGGGAAGGTCTTGATCATAAAGCATAACTCCGATGGATTCTTCAATAGACCTGTTCTTCCTCTCTACTATGCCATTTTGTTGTGGATTATAAGGAACTATTAGCTCCCTCGTAATCTCAGCTCCTTTACAGAATGCAACAAGCTCTCTTAAAGTATATTCCCCTCCATTATCAGATCTCAGAATTTTGATCCTTTTCTCTGATATATTCTTGACCTCGACCTTGAATTCCTGGAACTTGCATAATACTTCATCTTCAGACTCCATGAAATAGATCCATGTCTTTCGTGGGTGGTCATCAATAAAAGTCACATAATATAGAGCCATAAAGAGATTTCACAGACATGGGGCCACACATGTCAGAATGGATTAGATCCAAAACTTCTTTGGATCTACTATCACTACTAGGAAATGATTTCTTGACATTCTTTCCAAGAGTACACTGACTACATACTCCTTCATGATCTACTTGTACCTTAGGCATGCATGAAACCATTTGACTCAATGAAGGCAAAGCTTTGTAGTGAAGATGGGCATACCTTCTATGCCATAATTCACATGGATTAATATCCATATGAGTCAAAATGGAGGTTGATATGTGTTGGAATTTATAAGTCTGACACGTTAGAAACCCTTCATGCACTTTACTAATTTATTTCTACCTACTTGTTCTGTTAATTAACAAGTTATTTACCATGTAAACACTGGAAATAAATACAAGTACATGCTCAACACATTACAGATCATCAATTGAAGGAAATAGAAACAAGCACACAAGTGACACTGTTGTTTTTGGACTAATGTCCCCAAACAAACTCAATGCGGGACAACCGATGCAGCTATCTGAGGGTTTGATTTATTAAGCAGTTTCAGAATACAATCTGGGTGCCAAATCTGGCTCACCCAACAGAGAAAAATCTTGGCAGTAGTACCTCTCCTTCGGAGACAGATGCTCTGGCTGAAGCCTCGGATAAACACTCTGGCAGCTCCTCAACTCCAATCTGCCCCACGAAAAACCCCAGCGTCAACCTCTAGGGACTGTGTCAGCCTCTTCTGCCCTCTGTGTCAGCTTTCCTGGCAATTTCGACAGTTCTCGGTAGTTCCGGCTATTCCCGGCAGTTCCGATTTTTGCCCTTTACGTTAGCTTTTCCGGCAATTCTCGACAGTTCTGGCTGTTCCCAACAGTTCCAACTTCTGCCCTCTGTGTCAGCTTTCTCGGCAGTTCCCGGCAGTTCCGGCTGTTCCCGACAGTTCCGGCTTCTGCCCTCTGCGTCAGCTTTCCTGGCAGTTCCAACAGTTCTTGGCAGTTCTGATAGTTCCCGGCAGTTCTGACTGTTCCTGCTAGTTCCGGCTTTTGCCCTTTGCATCAACTTTCCTGCCTGTTGCGCTGATCCTCCTGGCACTATCTCTGCCTCTCTGCTTCTGTATTCACTGCCCCTCAGCTGCAACTGCAGATCACTCTCTCAAATTTCTCAGCAAACCTAGCCCCAGAAAGTCGAAATCTTGATCTCTTGGTGTGTTCTCGAAGTGACCCTCAAGCTTCCTCTTATACTTTTCTCGTTGACAGATCAACGACCGAGATTAAGTCCCTAATCAACGACTAAGATTAGATCTGGCTTTATCCATGACTTTTGGACCATTCTAACATAGTTTTATATTACTTCACAATAATATTTTATTTTCCCTAAGTTTAGACTTAGAGACTCCATTACAAATATTAATTATTTTAATATCTCCCAAACTGTTTAGAATTTGCGCAAACCCTTTCTGGGTATTGGAGATCTCTTACGCTTTAGCCTCTCCACCAATTTTCGTGGCTAGAGGACATCCGATGCTACCCCAAATCAAAACTCCCTCTTAGCGAGGATTGTGCTCTAACAATACTCCTCACTGAGTATTACTCTGATCATCCGACATCGGTCCCTGATGTTAGGCCTACTGCCCATCATCTGTACTACTACATCCTGAACTACCACCCATGGCTCTGCCACTGCCACTGATGCATCTGTACGACATTCCCTCTGCATCCATGCTGCTACCTCTGGCCTTGCCACTGCCACTGCTGCGTTTGCACTGCATCCCCTCTCATCACGCTGCATCGTGCTACCCATAGCACCGCCACTGCTAACTGCTGCACTGCAACTCAGTTACTGAGAAGTAAGTAACTGATCTCCCAACTCTGACATCTCTGTTAGGTTAGAGACACTCCCGATGCTGAAGCTCCCTCTGTCGCTGATAAGTACTCCCTCTCTGACCTCTGTGCTGCTGCAACAACTCCTTGCATCTCGCATCGTTGCACACCTCTTTGTGCCATCCTGCACTGGTGCAACACTCCCGTGCCCTGCTAGACTCGCGCTGTCCTGGGAATCCTGCACTGTAGCTCTCTTTGTTGCTCCATCCTCATCTGTCTCTACCGACATCTGCCAGTCCTGCTACTACTCTTCGGGGCTCCCGTAACCAAGTATAATCCAAGAGGTTGGGTACCTCGAGGACCCTGCCCCTCTGTAATATTCCTAATTAGCCATGGCTAATTGGAATATTCGATTTTGTCCAATTTTTGCCTCATATAGTTACTTGTAAATAAAAAAGTGAGGACGAGGGACATAACTCACTTTTAAAATAAAAAGTCACTTCCTAGTAGCACAACGTTGTGACTTAAAAGGGAGCCAAGGGGGCCAAAGGGGGACGCAGAATTGGGGCCCATGCAGACACATGGAGGGACTGCGCAGGAGGGAAGAAACACGTGGCAAGAAGGGAATCACGCAGGAGGAGGTGAGCCTAGGGATTGTGAGAGGCAGAGGCTATAAAACAGAGAGAACCCCCCTCATTTTGGATCATTTAGTTATGTGCATTTTGAGCTAGTCGTTTCGACTTCTAAGCACGCTGGCTATTTAGTTAGTCTGCAACACTGTTTAGTGCATTGAATTTATTTGTTCGGAGATCTCACCCTTAGCCTAGGGGAATTCGAGTGCCTGCTCGGGCAAGGTATTTCCTTTAGCAGTTCAACAGTAGTTTTATTAGCATTCCAGCAGCAGTTTCAATAGCGTTTTGGAGGACTGCGCAACACTGGGAGAGGGACGCAGTTCTTTCTGGCAATGGTGTTGGACTGGGGGTTTTGCAGGGAGATTTATGCTGGGTGATTGAGCAGGGGACTAGCCCTTGCATCTTGGAGGGTTTTTGGCAAAGTTTAAGGCAGAGTTCTGGAGGGTTTTCTTTAGTGGCAGCGCAGAGCATTGACGGACTGCGCAGTTCCCCAAGGGGGTGATTTTCGGGGGTCGGCTATTCCAGGAAAGCTTTCTGGGTTTTTCAGGGTTTTCGGAGTAGAGCCCAATTTCAGAGTTTCAACATTTTCCGAGGAGGGGAGTAGCCCCATATCATTATTTGTTTTTTAGCAGCAGCAACAGCACGACAGTTCTCTAGCAGCATCCACGCAGAGAGGCCATTCCTTGTTATTTTGAGAGTATTTCTTCACTTGCCTTGTACAAGTCGAGGTGCCATCTGTTTGATCACCTCTTGTACTCATTTTATTGCTCAGTATAATAAAATGGCTTAGCATTTCTCGCTGCATTTATTGAGTATCTGCTTATATTTCCTGTTTACATTATTATATGCTGTACCACTATTACTTTGTCATTTCTGGGTTATTATATCATTTGCACATATTTGGGTGGAGTTTTTGCTGGGGTTTGAGGATTATTCGGGTTAGGGATATTACAATGGTATCAGAGCATAGATTTGGCTCAGCCTGTGGAGCTAGCAATCTATGACGTCGAGGGAAAAACCCTACATTTGTTACAGAGGTAGGAGATACACAGACACTGGACGTAGGTTGGAGAATACCTACGGAGAAGGAGACTGTGTTCTGGTGGTGGACACAGAACAGGAGGAGCCGGTGGTTGACGCAGAACAGAAAGAGCCGGTGGTGGACACAGAGCAAATGGCAGACGAGGACGGGAAGAGATTTGTGGATATGCTCCTCAAATCAGTGCAGGATCTGTCGGGGTAGATTGAGGTGATGGGGTAGAGATTCAAGGCAGTAGAGGCCAGACAGCGTGACAACCCACGAGTTTTTGAGATTGTTGAGGGATCGGGTGCATCCCATCATTTGCCAGAGCAGCGTGATACTACGCAGCAGTTGGCCTCGCATGCCCCTACATGCTCTACCATGCCCACGTTCTTAGGAGCAGACACGAGGGTCGGAGCCCAGCAGGAGGCAGAGCTCGACCATATGGGTGATTAATTTGTAGAGTACCAGGGGTATGGGCAGGAGTTCAGGGATGCTCTTTCATTCAGAGACTTTGTCAGCGCCAGTGGGATAGTAGGCCCCGCGATCATCACAGAGGTAACCGGCATTACCATGATGGTGACACCCACTGTGCAGCGAGTAGATTCCACTTGCCTACGTTTGATGGTTCATCAAACAGTTCGGCGAAGTCTTGGGTGGAGAAGCTGGACATTTACTTCCAGCTCAACCAGATGTTGGAGGCAGAGGCCATCAAGGTGGCAACATTGCATTTGGATGGCGAGGCCCAGGATTGGTGGTTTCACGACATATGCAGAGTTTACCAGGAGATTGATGGAGCGATTTGATCGGAGGAATCCAAAGTAGCATTTTGTTGAGCTGACGAGGCTCAAAGAGACAGGGAGCCTAGAGACCTACATTGCAGATTTCTTGTGGGTCTCCGTGATGGTGCCAGACCTCTCCATAGCACGGAGGGTCTATATGTATGTTGAGGGTTAGCAGAGCCACTTCGGGATCTAGTCCGATCCCCTAGACCAGCTACGCTCCAGGACGCT